>JPJW01001579.1:0-15473 GCA_000750755.1 Pseudogymnoascus sp. VKM F-4513 (FW-928)
GTGAGAGAGGTGGAGGTGGAGGTGGAGGAGACGGCCGGTGCGGTGTGCTGTTGGTTTTGGAAGGAGGGTAGGTAGTGCGAGGTGTTTGTTATGCTGGCATTTTCGGAGGTCGCTGCGGGACTGGGTGTTCGAATCGGAGGTGAATTGGAGATAAGTATCGTGGACTCCTCAATCTGCTAACTAAATAGATGTTCGTGACATGGAAACACAACGCTCTACATGTCCACGGCGGTGGCAGAACGCGCACCTAAACCAGCTTAGCGCCACTACCCCCCACCAACCGCCCAGCAAGTTAAACCCCCACTATTGGCAGTATGTAATGGTTCCCCGTCAACCTCCGATTCACGCAATCCCTCTCTCTCTCAAGCTCGAGGATTTAAAAATAAAATAAAACCCCAACCATACCCAATTCAATCACTCACTCATATAATCACTCGCAAAAAATGGCTGCTCAAAAGACTGTTTTCATTGGTATCATTGGTACGTCCCCCCCCAACCCCCTCCCACCCCGTCTCTAGCTATGAGGAGCAAAACACTGACCCATCCAAGGCGTGGGCGGGGTAGGGAAATGCTTCCTCTCGCAACTCAAGGGCGTCACCGAGCGTCTGGCCAAGAACCCACGCAACCCCTCCCTCGCCGTCGTCTTCATGTCCCGCAGCAAGACCAACATCTACAGCGCCGACTACGCGCCCCTCTCTCTCGACACCACCGCCGACGCCGTGGGAGCCTCGACCCAGGACGTCCTCTCGACACAGAAGCTTGCTAGTTTCCTCGCTGCGGCGCCGGGAAAGGCGGTCGTGGTTGATAACACCAGTGCGCAGGATGTGGCGGAGCTGTATCCGGCGTTCCTGTCGCAGGGCGTTAGCGTCGTGACGCCGAATAAGAAGGCGTTTTCGGGCTCGTATGAGCTGTGGGATGCTATCTTTGGCGCGGCGGAGAAGTCGGGAGCGAAGGTTTACCATGAGAGCTCTGTGGGCGCGGGACTGCCGGTTATCTCGACGGTGAAGGATTTGGTGGAGACGGGTGATGAGGTTACCAAGATTGAGGGCGTGTTTAGCGGAACCATGTCGTTCTTGTTTAACTCGTTTGCGCCGACCGAGGGAGAGGGCGGCAAGTGGGCTGCGGAGGTTAAGAAGGCCAAGGAGCTGGGATACACTGAGCCGGACCCAAGAGATGACTTGAACGGTCTGGACGTGGCGAGGAAGCTGACCATCCTGGCGAGACTTGTTGGGCTCAAGGTTGAGTCGCCCACCTCCTTCCCGGTGCAGAGCTTGATCCCCAAGGAGCTCGAGAGCTGCTCCAGCGGGGACGAGTTTATGCAGCGACTGCCCGAGTTCGACTCGCAGATGGACGAGGTGAAGCTTGCTGCCCAGGCGCAAGGAAAGGTCGTTAGATTCGTGGGTAGCATCGATGTGGCTAAGGGCGAGGTCAAGGTCGGGCTGGAAATGTTCGACAAGTCGCATCCGATTGCGGCGCTGAAGGGAAGTGATAACATCATAAGCTTCCACACTAAGAGATATAGCGCCAGCCCTCTTATTGTCCAGGGCAGCGGCGCGGGAGGCGAGGTAACCGCCATGGGTGTCGTGGGAGATCTGCTCAAGGTCGTTGCTCAGCTATGATTATGATAGACGCGAAGTAGACAGTTATTCATCTGCTGGGGTATTCTGAGGCCTCCTCCGTTGACTCCCGCTTTCCTGAAGTCTTTGCATGCCCTCTGCTCCACCTTGTTCGTCTTGCTGCCCTGCTTCTGGTGGTATTATTGATATAGCCGGTACCGACATCCTGGGCTGCCCGCTTGTTAGCTCACTCAGGCTCGGTGCCCGTGGCCTAGGTCGATTCCGTGCTCTTCCGCCGATATAAGGTATCTCATATGTGACTATTCGGAAGATGTAACGGAAGAAGTCGTAGACTACCATCAGTAGCCATGGCCCAACCACTAAGCCGCCGAGAACAAGCTGTGATAACGTCAGCTGCCAGTCAAGGAATTATAGTAGGGACATGAATAAGTCCTAACTTACAAACAATCGAGTGATCCAGATCTCTATGTACTCGAGATTGCTTGGGAGGATAGATGACCAGGCCATCGTCTCGAGCTTGCGAGTGGGCACACGAGCGATCGTGGCTCCTCGGCTTTCACGGCTGACTAGATTCGGAGTCTAGAGACGACTGATGTCGCTTCCTGAGATAAAGCGTCTCCAACGAGTACGAGGGCTTTGCATAAATCTGACCGGTAGGTTAAAATGTCGCAAAAGAAGATCTATCACTTTGTGCGCGAATCAGCTCTTGCCTGGCGCGGAGGGAAAGTTACTGAGTACAGCACGACCTTGACGGGTACAGGGGTCCCTACCCGTCGTCATGCGTGACAGCGAAAGGCGCTAAGATAAAGATGGCCGATAACGTGAATAATCTTTGGAGTCGCAAGCCGCCAGGTCTCACCATCTTTGCGCCATTACCCTCTCCACCTACAACATAACTCGTTTGCGCCAGGCGACGCATATTCTACATCAGGCGTCATGGCAGGTGCAGCTGGGAAGAAGCAGAAGAGAGAGGAGTACCGCGCGGCTCAGCGGGATGAGGGCGGCACGGAGTTGCCAAAGAAGAAATTCTACAGGCAGAGGGCGCATGCCAATCCGTTCTCAGACCATCAATTAACATAGTGAGTGGTCTGATAATCTTATATATTGGATGTATCTAATATTGTGCAGCCCAGTTAGCCCGGCAGCTATGGACTGGTCGTCCTACTACCCCGCATATGTTGCGCCAGCACCAGCGAAAGACGAAGATAACGTGGCCATGGAGGGAACGGAAACAAGCGACCTACCAAGGCCATTGACAAAGGATGTAGAGATTGCTGATATTGGCTGTGGATTTGGTGGTTTAACGGTGGCGCTCGCTCCTCACTTCCCAGACCAGCTCATATTGGGTATATACTCTCTATCCATGTGCTTGGACTGCCATACTAATGATAACAGGCCTGGAAATCCGAACACAAGTAACAGAATACGTGCATGAGCGCATCAAGGCGCTGCGTGCGCAACACCCAGATAGCCTCGCCTATCAAAACGCCTCCTGCCTCCGAGCCAACACGATGAAGTTCCTCCCCAACTTCTTCAAGAAGGGACAGCTCTCGAAGATCTTTCTCTGCTTCCCAGACCCGCATTTCAAGACTAGGAAACACAAGGCGCGGATTGTATCGCTCTCGTTAAATTCGGAGTACGCATATGCCGTGCGGCCGGGGGGGATTATCTACACTATCACTGATGTGGAAGACTTGCACAAGTGGATGGTGCAGCATTTTGATGCGCATCCGTCGTTTGAGAGGCTGACAGAGGAGGAACAGGAGGCGGATAAGTGTGTGCATATCATGAGAACTGAGACCGAGGAGGGGAAGAAGGTGGAGCGTAACAAGGGCATGAAGTTCGTTGCTTGCTATCGCCGAAGGGAGGAACCGCCTTGGCCTTCAGAGTTGGAGGCGGCCGCCGAGGCAGCTTAGCTCATAAATACAAAGCATAGTTCACTTTTCATAACCATTAGTTAATATCGCATTCTAGTGTTCGTATATTTGTGTGGAAGTTTAGACTTATAAAATAAGTTTGATATGAATGTCTCACCTTGACATCCCGCGCGGCAATATAATTACGCGACCAGCGGACCGCACCTCTAGTAGCACATGCCTATCAGATAACGAGAGCTCCCGTTGCTACCCCATATGATGACGAACACAACGACGAATAGTCCACATAGACTATGGCCCTGAGCAGAAGAGATGTGATCCTAGCAGGGATCGCTATTTTCTTCGCCTGGGGAGGGGTCACCAGCCTGATACCGTCCTTGCGCTGGACAGCGTGGGCGTTCGTGGCTGGTATCCTGGTGGCCGTCCTTGGGCTCGCAACGATTGTCCTGACGACTACGAGGGGCTCTAGTTATGGCTCGAGGAGCAGGATTGTGCGCCCTCGAGGGCCCGATTTCCTGGGCGCAGAAGCGTGGCGGGAGGAACTTGCGAATCTCCAGAGTCGACAACCATACAGCCCGCGACCACTATACCCAGACTCCTTCCTCATATCCGCCTCTCTCGACGAGCTGCTCGAATATGTAGTGCGAGACTTTGTCAAGACTTGGTACTCGAATATAAGTCGCAATCCAAGCTTCACCAACGAGGTCGATAAGGGGATAAGAGATGCGCTCACCGACATCAGGGACAGGCTGTTATCAACGGACCTGGTCGAGGTGGTGATTGAGCGATTCGTGCCGATACTCACGGCTCACTTCAAGGATTTCTACGATGCGGAGCGGGTCGTACGGGGGAAGCACCTTAATCGGAACGTTACGGAATCAGAAGAGTTGGATCTTGCGATCGCGGCAAAATACAGAGATGGAAAGCTACACCCAGCGGCGTCACTGGCATACTCCGATACAAGACTTGTGCAGCAAGAACATTTGAGGACTTTGGCAAAGGAAATAATCCCAAAAGTGGTGCCAGAGAGCTTAATATCGAGCAAGGTGGTTACGGTTCTGATCGAGGAGCTAGTGAGCTGCGCCGTCCTGTTCCCGGTGATGCAGCTGGCATCTGACCCCGACACCTGGAACCAAGTCATGGAAAATTATGGCCGATCAATGCTTCAAGACCGGTCGACGGTGCGTAAGCTGCGTAAAGCTCTCGATCAGCATGCGTCGCCGGCGCCGAAGGAGAAGCGCTCCTTGCCGTTCCCGCGACTGTCGCCTCATGACAATGAGCGGAAGTTTGAAAAGTTCATACGTGCCGCTCGCAAAGTCAATAACTTATCAGATGCTCGCCGATTTCGGAGTGAAGTGTCGAGTCAGCTGAAGCGGGACTCTCAAGACGAGACCGTTGATTCAGTCTATCTCCGCCGGTTGGAAATAGCAAAAAAGATATTGGATCAAAGAGTGAACCACCTGGCGTCTGGGAACTGGAGCGCGAACGGAAATGATGCTCCAAGACGTTCTTCAAATAATGGGCCCACTTCAGATCTTAACAATGCGTCGCTTGTGGATATTCTGCATGATTCATCGGCGCTATCCTATTTCATGGAGTACATGGACAGGCAGAAGGTGATGCCTCTTGTGCAATTCTGGATCGTTGTGGATGGTTTCCGAAACCCGCTCGAAGAAGACCCCACTGAGGACGATGAGGTGCCCCCAAACTTGCCTCCCTGGACGGATGCGGACCGTTTAGATCTTGCACAAATCCATGAAGCATACTTATCCAGGCCTGAGCTGAACATATCAGAATCTTCAAAGCAGTCCGTCAGGACCTTCTTGAAGGCTGGGAAGGGTGCTTCTCAAGAGCAGTATTATGCCGCTCGCAGAACTATATTACTCGCACAGACAAGCGCCCTAGAGAAGATGAAGGGCAAATACTTTGACGGCTTCAAGAAGTCCGACCTCTTTTACAAGTACCTAACTTCACAAGAGGCTTCTAAAAACACAAAGGCGTCATTGTCACAAAATCCATTCGACGACCAAGACAGACCAGCGTTACCTCCGAGGCATGACACGGCCCAGTCACTTCCCCCAAAGCCCAAGGCAGTACCCAGGATCTCGTTACGGCAACCACAAAGAAAGATTGCAATACATCGCACGTCTCAGTCGTCTGCCGACCTACCGAGCATGGCGCGCCGTAACGTGATGGATCTCGCAAATTCTCGTCGTTCCCTTGATGGTGATGGTGATTCGCCGCTTTTTGATGACGAGGATGCGGATAGTGATGCTCTTGCTGGTTCGGTACAAAGCCTTGATCAAGGTGGGGACCATAACGATGGACCGACCGCCCCAGATAATCACATTGTCAAAGCAATGGAAGCAGCTCTAAATGATATCATGGAGGATACCCCTAATGTCGACGACTTACGTGGATCCTTGTTTGATAATGGAGATTCTCCTGCTAATAGCCTTTTATTTGGCAAGCCAGAAGGGTCTCCAAGGAACTCGATCGATGTCCTCTCAACTGACTCCTTGCATAAAGAAGGGGGCAGGCCAAACATTGCGTCTCTTGGACTTGTAAACACGTCCTCGCGTATTGGAGTCTTCACAGATGATGATCTATTTGGCGACGAGGAGAAATTCCTGTCCGACGAACATGATGATCCAGATGATGATAAAGAGGACGTTACCGATCAGATTCACGAGGCAGCGCCAGGTGACTTGGGACTTGCAGAAGCTATAACAGTCTTGACTACCGATATCGAGCGCCTAATTGCACAAAATGCAGTGGTAGAGTCTCTTACCAGAAAGGCTGAGCTCACCAATAATACCGCAGAGCTACGAATTCTACGGAAGTCGAAAGCCAGTTTGCAGCGCGAGATCAGACGTAAAGAACTCCAAAGACAGCAGTACGTTGTTCAAGAGAGTGATAACAGCTTATACGGCCGCTCCACCATCAGGATTAAATCCATCATGGTCGGCAAGGACGATGATGGGCGAGAATTCGCTATATATGTCGTCGAAGTCCAACGAATGGCGGGCGAGCAGATGATTGCCGCATCCTGGGCAGTCACTCGCCGATACAGCGAGTTTCTCGAGCTGCACCAAAAGCTTCGAGAGAAGTATCCTTCCGTCCGCCATCTTGACTTTCCCCGCAGGCGGATGGTGATGAAACTGCAGAGCGACTTTCTACATAAGCGCCGGCTTGCTCTAGAGAAATATCTGCGAGAGCTCCTCCTTCTACCAGACGTCTGTCGCAGCCGTGATCTACGCTCCTTCCTGTCACAGAGTGCTATTGCTCCTGGTACGGATGCACCTAGCAACTTAGAGGACAAGCAAGATATGATGACCCGCTTTTACAACTCGGTCACAGACGGAATGGAAGATATTCTGGGCAATATACCAGTGCTCGACCAGTTGTCAACAGCAGGCCAGAATCTTATATCCGCAGCGGCCAACCAGCTGACCACCATGCCGCCGCTTGTCAGCGAGGATCCAATGACGGCAGCTGAGGCTGAAGCAGAGCTGAATGCCTTTGAGAACCGCGAGCTTGAGCCATTCGTCAAGCCCATCTGCGACATATTCCTGGAGGTCTTCGAGCTCAACCGCGGAAACAACTGGCTACGAGGCCGGGCTGTCGTTGTGGTCTTGCACCAGCTGCTCGGCGGTACAATTGAACGGAAAGTCAGAGAAAATGTCAAGACTTTGGTTCTGGAGGATTCAATCATGAGGTATATCACGCTGCTCAAAGACACCATGTGGCCCGGAGGGAAGAAACGAGTGATGGTGCCTCGGACACCGGCAGAGAAAGCAAAGACAAGGACGGAGGCTAGCCTTATGCTGGCAACGCTTATCCCGGATCTGGTTGGGAATGTTGTCGGCCGTGTCAATGCACAGGCCGCAAGCAGGAGAATATTTGCTACGCTTAATAATCCCCGGTTGAAGTGAGTGATGCCTGGAATGCAACCCTCACATGACATGCTTGCTAATTTGATCATAGTTCTCATCTCATGTTCACTTTCTTGGATGAGATAGTAGACGTACTATTCGGGGGATCTCGTACATAATCGAACTTGGTCTTAAGTAGTCTCGCGTTGAGACTTAGCGCGGCGTTAGGGGTATAGCATGGGGGCAGTTCACAGGTTCAAAGGATGTGATTATCCAACCCATAGTGAAAGGAGTTTGGACAACTTATTATTAAATGGTTATACCTGCATAACTTTCTATCAGTATATAGCACAGTCGAAGATATTATACATATCGTGTTATCCAATTGCCATATTACAGCTAAATAATTCCTTCATTTATCACCCAGACGAGGCTACGGAGACATTGTGTTCTGCCAAGGCGGTGTAACCGGCAGGCAGCCTTACCGTCACTTTCCAAGATATCCCACCTCCCAGCAGTAAACAAATCCACGCTCGCGATCCTCTCTACCAAGTCCTCGCCATGGACAGCCAATCGCCGATAAATCACGGGCTCTCGTCCTTCCCCATTGACCCCCAAACCTTTGATGCCGACGACCGCATCTCGTATTCCAAGCTCGACCGGAAATTCCTCCTCGTCGCCGATGATGGCTCCGAGTACGAATTCGACGACGCGCTGCGGCGGTGGATACCCGTTCTCGATGATGAGCTAGCGCGGCAGCAGCAGGCGGCGTATAAAGTGCAGGGAGTGGATGAGGAAGAGACAGTGGAGGATATGAGGAGGAAGAGGAAGAAGGAGTATGTCAATGGAGAAGATGTGAGTGATGCTCTCTATCCTCTTATCCTTTGCCCTCAGCCGTCCGTAAAGGATCATTTGCTAACTAGCACAGGATAACGGTGGACGCGCCGTAAAAGCCCCCAAGAAAGCCAAAGCACCCCTCCCCCCACGACCCAACACAGCAGTCTACGTAACCGGTCTCCCGCGCGACGTAACCATCGACGAGGTCGCCGAAGTCTTCTCTCGCAAATGCGGCGTGATCGCCGAGGAGATCGACAGCGGACGCCCGCGGATCAAGCTCTATACAGATGACAGCGGAGCATTCAAGGGCGACGCGCTGATTGTGTTCTTCAAAGCGCCCAGCGTGAACATGGCCATCACGTTGCTGGACGACACGGATTTCCGGTACTCGGATCTGGGCGGCAGCGGCAAGATGCGCGTCATGGCCGCCGATAGCAGTTATAAGAAGACGAAGGCGGAGGAGGGGAGCGGGGGTGCTAGTACTGCTGATAAGGAGGCGGCGAGGGAGAGGGCGAAGACGAGCGCGCGCGATAAGGCGAAGATTATTAAGAAGACGCAGAAGCTGGATGCGCGGCTTGCGGATTGGGATGATGACGACCCGCAAGTGCTGTATGAGGCTGGGCCGAAGCCTCAGAAGTTGGTGGTGCTGAAGCACATGTTTACGCTGGAGGAGCTGGCGGAGGACCCCGCTGCAATTCTGGACATCAAGGAGGATATCCGTGAGGAGTGCGCGAAGCTTGGTGAGGTGACGAATGTGGTGTTGTTCGATCTTGAAGAGGCAGGCGTAGCGAGCGTGAGGTTTAGGGACGAGGCTGCTGCGACGGAGTGCGTACGTGTTATGAATGGGAGGAGCTTTGCGGGTCAGACTGTGGAGGCGTATTTGAGTGAGGGGAAGGAGGGGTTTAAGAAGAGTAAAGCAAAGGCGCAGGAGGGAGAGGAAGGTGTGGAAGCTTGAGGAATGGGTATGGATGTATGAGTATCACGCAATAACTGTATCGCCCGGCGTTGGTTGAGCCACGGCTTGGAGCAAGGGGTAGATGGAGAAATAATCAGTCCCAAAGCGATCATCACAGAACAAGACCTGTCAAAGGCACCTGTTGATAGCAAAAGTATGTCTTGCTTGTATTATCCAAATCTGGAAAAGAGACCCTACGTGGCATATATAATCTCTGATGCGTCTAATATGTGAACCCCATCCCTATTTACAGCGGTCTCTGGCCATATACTACGCGACTATTTGATAGGTTAGAATCTTTGCGGACGATGCTTGTTTGGGCGCATGAAAACACTTACATATTCCAGTATGCATGAATACCCTCATTCCTAATGTCGTCTCGGACGCCCTGCAATAACAACTGTACTTCCTCTGGTGTCCACTTCAGAACCCTAGTTAATGGAGCCATAGCCAAGGCCTCCACCGCATCGAGCGTGTTTTCCTTGCTCCACATACCAATCGTTTTCATATGTTCATCCTTTGGCCACCTATTTATCGGCCACTTAAAGTCAATTACTGTGACATTGACAAAGCCAGCCGCCTCCAGTCTCTCCTTGTGTTGTAATGCAGCGTCCATGTCTCGGCCCGATTTGGTAAATGCCTCCGTTACTAGGCTCCACCATTTTGCAAACTGACAAGACGGTGGCTTGTAGGTGAATGTATCATCATCACAACCAAGGCCAGTGACATCCTGCAGTTCAATGTATGCGCCAGGATGCAGTTGATTGTAGGCCCTTGTGAAAAATTGTGGCCAGTTGAGGAAGGAACCAACCATCATACGGACATGAATGAGGTCAAACTTCTCGCTGATGACCCATTCGTCTTCCATGTCGTCAACGACAAATTTCAAGTTAGCGGGCACAAAGCTGGGTTGAATAGGGCTAAGGTCAATGCCAGTGATTTGAGACTCGGGATGTTCGTCCGCTGCGGTAGAATAATGTTAGATGGGACTAGACTGGGAACATGGTCACTGACCGAAATCTATTGCCCAGATTCCCGTGCCTGTGCCAACATCAAGGCAATTATGGATTTGGTTCTCTACCGGAGCAAAGAATAATTTCCCCTTAAAAGATAACAAAAACAAGTGATGTTGTAGGTCTTGTATCATGGTTAATGCCTGGAGATGCAACGGGTATTTTTAATGAAACATACCTAGCCGCTCTTGCTCGACCTGAACAGAAGATTAGAAGATAGCTTTAATGCACATGTAATAGTGACTACGTACCTCGTCATTTGGAATGGCATAAACTTTGCAGAAATTAGAGGTTAGTTGCCAACTTGGTAATAATCGTTTTGGATGCTTTCTCACCTCCTTCGCGGAAGGAATGATACGTGCGACCGTTCTCCTGACGGTACTGTCTCATACTCGATGCAAGCGATGTAGTGCTTGACCTATAACCATATGTTAACATCTGGCGCACAATGTAATGCCCTCCCCGGAGTTTCAACCACTCACCCGTTATCCCCAAAACCAAGGGCCGAATCATTGTCAGTCTGCAACAAATCATCGTATCAGTCCATAGTTCGTGCAGCGGAAAAATCAGCGCTGGGCTGTATATACATAATATTCATTTTCAGCAGCTACTAGAGCTTCTGCATTAGGGGCGACTGTTGTTGGTAACGGTGAACTATCGTGGAGACCTTCTGACGCGGATACGTCTGCTTCAAGTGTGGGGCTGCCCTGCTCGGGAACTAGCTGTGTCGTCGGATCTGGGGTCAATGGAGCAGCGGCTATTGTCGCGGACGGCGCGTTTGGCGCTTCAGCTGGCGGTGTCGTTGCCATCGTTGCACAGAATATACGATCCGGCGCACATATATCCAGGCGGTGAGTTCAAGAGGCCTCTGCGAGTTGTACTTGTAACACGATAACTGTTTGGTGTCTCATGGCGGAAAGAAGTATATGTACGGGACAACTGCGGGGCGGGTTGCTTAGTTTCTCTGCAAGAAGGGTAGAGGGTATCGAGTACTCCAGTTGTGGTGGGGTGAGTGGGGGTCTTCAACGCCTTCAAAACGTGTCGAGGTGGGACAGAATACCACCACGTCCATACCGATTGGGCCGGGGACTGTATACCATGTCCCCTGGCCGACAACTTAAAGAGCTAATGCGTACTGATGTCGTGTTACACCGCTATTAACCAACCGAGGCCGCATCTGCATCTGCATCTACTATATTATCCCTTACGAAAAAAATCCATACATATACATGAATGATCAATCAGAATCATGTCATTTGCTGTTGTGAAGAACGCGCTGGGAAGCGTTGCTTCGTATTCAGTCGCGGTTGCTCTTACGTTTGCTTTTGCCGCATATATAGCCCATTCCTACAAGCAATACTCGAAACTGAGTGCGTTTAGAGGACCACCAACTTCAGGATGGTCGAACTTCTGGCTTGTCAGAGCAGTGATGCGACAAAACACCCATATCGACTTTGCGGATGTCAACCAGAAGTATGGTAATAGCGAACCAAACTTCAAGCTCTGTGTATCATTGGATGCACAACTGCCGACGCTAACGCCTCAATAGGACCTGTCGCACGAATTGCGCCGAACAAGTTGGTTACAAGTTCGCCAGAGCTTCTTTTTAGAATGAGCGCTGCAAGGTCTCTGTACACGCGAAGTGACTGGTATGCAGGGCTGAGATTGCCGCCAGGGCAAGATAATATATTTAGTACCATGGATGAGAAAAAGCATACTCGGCGACGGGCGCAGATGGCTGATGGGGTTGGCAATTCACACGTCCATACAATGTACAATGGAGACTGACCATGCCGCGTAGTATACTGGGAAAACAAATGCCTTTCTTGAGAGTACGATCGATAGCCATGTCCTCAACCTTGTCAGATTGGTTCGATCCAAATACCTTTCCAGCTCTGCGGAGTTTATTCCAATGGACATGGCAAAGAAAGCTGCGTTTCTTACTATGGATGTTATCACGGATATTGCCTTCCGGCAGTCATTTGGAAACCTGGTCGACGATCACGACACCCATCGATACATCCAGTCAACGGAGGAGATGCTGCCAGTTATGATTACTCTGACATCAATTCCAGCACTCAGCGCATTCTTTCAATTCCCATGGGTAGCAAAGCTGTTTTCACCAAATGATAAGGATGCTACTGGTGTGGGAAAGCTGATTGGGTGAGCATGAGTATCACATATCCTTTTCTGTGTTAACCTTGTTATATAGGATCGCCAGAAAACTGGTCCACGAGCGGTTTACTAACAAATCGGCTGTGGATAATGACATGATGGCATCATTTATTGCACATGGGCTCTCTGAAACAGATCTCGTAGCAGAATCCCTCCTGCAGATCCTCGCCGGAGCAGACACAACTGCAACGGCCATCCGTGCCACACTCCTCCACCTTATGACCCATCCATTAGCCTATAATGCGCTGCAATCTGAGATAGACAAGTATGTCCAAGAGGGCCTTATATCGTCCCCTGTCGTCAAGGACACGGAAGCTTCAAAAATGAAATACCTGCAGGCAGTGATCAAGGAAGGACTACGAATTTGGCCACCAGTCACGGGACTGTTGAGCAAACAGTCGCCAGCGGGTGGTGACGAGTTCGAACTGGATGGACAGAAATACTTCATCCCCGAGGACACCAGTGTGGGCTACTGTGCCTGGGGTGTCCACAGAAACAAGGAGATCTTTGGCCCAGATGCAGACATGTTTCGCCCTGAAAGATGGCTTACTGAAGATACCTCAAAGCTAGCAGTCATGAATCGCACTGCAGAGCTGATCTGGGGTTACGGGAAATACCAGTGCCTTGGTAGACCCGTGGCTTTGATGGAGCTGAACAAGGTGTTTGTAGAGGTACGTTTTCAAAATTGCAAGGTAAAAAGCGTCCGACTGACTTCAGTAGTTGCTTCGAAACTTCGACTTTGAGCTTGTGGATTCGACGAGCCCGTGGAAGAGTGCAAATGTTGGCCTGTGGATCCAGTCAGAGTTGTGGGTGCGAGTCACTGAGCGTGAAGATCGCCAAATCAGAGAGAGTATTTAGTAAGAACGAGTGACCGCTCATTCCTATTATATACCCTCTCTGTTTGGGTTCCTATCGATCAGTTCGTGGCGTGATATATTCCGATGTTTGAGGCCAGTGACGGGACAGACTGGACGATAGGTTTTGGTGTTTAGAGTTTAAGAGTGGTGCCTTTGCTCCGATAGTGACCGATAGCCAGGTACGCACATGATAGAACCTCAGTGTCCAAGGCTCTTTAATGCAGCAACTGGCGCTTCAAGTCCAGAACCGGTGATAACGACGCCAGTTCTTAGCCGACGTAAACTAAATTACTGTCACTCCCAAGTGGTATTCGATAGCCCAAAATTCGTGTGATAGTTTTTGATATATCGAATGATTATATGAGTCACTCAGAAGCTAGACGGAATATTTAATTCGCAAGGAGTCCCCCATCTTGAACTTCTCGGAGAGAAAGCCACACTCATCACGTGTATATTTAGAGTTTCTGGAAATCACGCTAGCGTTCTTCAGACTCCACACAGACCACCCATCCCCGTACGCCACACCTAAAACCCACCTTTAATCCTTGTCATGTCGTCCAAAGGAACCGCCGGAGCCGCTGGAGGTCCGCCGCCAGGTGAGAATCCCCAAAATGACATATTTCGAGCCTCGTTTTCGACATAAATTATGTAACATATACTGAAATTCTATCATCTAGTCGGCGCACCCTTGGGAGACAAACAAGAATACGCGGCGGCCATGATCAAGGAAGAACTGGAGGACATGGACAGCCGTGGCTGGGATGTCCACATGGCTGAGGCTGGCTTTGGAGAACTTCCACAAACTGAATATACTAGGCATAAATATGCGGGAGAAATTCTTGCTGGAATGGTGATTCGTGGAAGACTTCAGGCTGCTGTATTTGATACTTTCATGGAATTATGCCTTCAGGGCGTATGCTCTCTGAGCGCTCTCGAACGCCCTGTCAGTTGGAACAATAGGTCCGGCGGCGACAACCCCCGTGGGTGGATTTCTCGCATGTTAGGTGTTTTTAGCTGCTTTCGTGTGAATATGGAATGGGTGCAGAGCGATTGGGGAATAAGTCGGGGCAAAAAGTGGTTCGACTACGATGCAGCGTATCTGTGGTTTGAAACCGTAGTTGCCAGGAGCTTCACCTCTCTCGATGCCGTCTTCAACATCACCCGCCGCAAAGGCCTGTTTGGGGCTGTCAATGCTGAAGCTTTGAAGAAATTGGAGGAAAAAGACCCTCCAAATCCAGCTTGGGTGGCAGATATCAACACAAACAGCACTAATTATTGGGGCGGGAGTGGAACATTCGCATGTTGGCTACCAGACAATATTGACCCCGGCCTGACTCAACTAGGTGTCTACGATGGGGTTATGGCGCTTTCGAAGGACTTCCATATGCGTCGTGCGAGGACGGAAATGCACTACGCTGTGTTCTTTGACATTGACAGAGATGCAGAATATCCTGAAGATATGGAAGGGGAGTTGAACTGAGCAGGAAGTGGGCCGGTCCTTTCTTTCTAGGCGTCACGGTTCTACGTCTATTTATTTTAATCTTGGGGAGTGGAGTTCGGACGGGGCGACAATGAGGATTCAAACTAATATATAAACTTTCACTATCCACCGATCCATGGTTATTCTTAGATTCAAAGACAGCAGGGATTACTTTGAAGCCCTAATACCATCAACACTCACGACAGCCCCCTGCAATTAATGACACAAGGCATGTGGTGATGAATCTCACATTTAGTATTTCTCAAATAGTGGCGTGTGTGTTTGCCCATCCTCCATACATACAAAGTATCCCTCGCCGTCGTCATCAGGCGAACCTCCCATGTGCTAGCAAGCAAAGTAATAGCAAAAGAAAGCACACCGAAGAAGTTTGCAAAAATCCTCCCCTTTCATGTAATTCCAGCCACTCCACCGAAGAACAGCTCATCCATATTAAAATAACAAATCCCGGGGCGCTCCATCGCATGTAAAACCAACCCCAGCCACTCCGCCCTTTTTTGGTGCTACTGTGAGCCCAGGCTTTGAACATCGACTGAAAAACATATTTCAGACGCCTCAACCGTGAGGCGATCGTGCACCAGTAAAACGCCTACCCCCTCCCTCCGTCATAAAAGCCGTTAGTTGAATTATATATACGTCTCCTCCCCAGTCTCACACCCTGATCGACTCGACTCAACTCAAGGAGCTTGTCCTTCCCAGGGACCTCCCATATCCATCGGCCCGATGCTCATCAGCTCCCTCAGCATACCCTCCCCAATCGGCGTCAAAGCCGACGCCATCTCCCACTGCGCGCCAGCAAACTCGGCTCG
>JPJW01001581.1:0-48908 GCA_000750755.1 Pseudogymnoascus sp. VKM F-4513 (FW-928)
CCAGCCGCCGACCTCCCCAAACACATCATCAATTGGCCCACAAGACCCGAGAACAACCTCAGCGCCCCAAGCGGCTCAACTCCATGTCCACATTGAGCACCCTGAAACAGTGGGGATGCTGCTTTTACTGTTCCGCGATCCTTCCGTCGGTGACTCGCGCCGTCAATTTTACGCCGCATGAGTGCAACAAGCCACAGGTCTAGATCCCCGGCGTGACCGCGCTGTGCACTGCACGTTGTCTATCTCATACCACGACTCGACACTGCCGGAAATACGACGTCATCAGCCTTACAGCCCGGCAGTTGAGGAGGATCGCATCAACCACACTCTCGATCCTGCAATAGCTTCTCCAGTCCAGATACGGATTGACACCGTCGCCACCGCTACCCCAGACGGCACGCACACTCCCTCTCGCGCACCCAGCACCTGTCACCCCCTACGCCGCCGCCCGGTCCAAGCACCCTGTGTTCCAGGCCTGTGCTCGCCGGGCAACAGTTCAGCCACGGAATCCTTTGACGCTCCAGCCACGATCCTTCAAGCCACGGCACGGAAATACCGCATGCACTCATTTGCGTGGTGGATTGCGATTAAGGGTTGACGGGTTGGGAGTGTTCTCACGGCAGTTTCTGTGCCTCGTATTGTGAATTTCGGGCCGTTAAGGAGCTGTAATGATTGCAGTTAAGGCTGGTTGGCATGCGGAGAGCACCAGCACGGCAGTTATTGCGTCTTGTGCTGAGGACCAACGCGCCGTTCAGAGGTGGAAGGATCGAGGGAATGTCAAAACAGGCTTTCTTCGTTTTCGTGAAAAGATCGGGGGGGCGTCAATGCGTTCTGTTGGGTGGCAGGGTCGGGGAGACGTCAAAACAGGCTTCACCCCCCTGGTAAGATAGCAAAGGGGTCAATGTGATTCGATCGGCGGAAGGATCGCAGCGACGTCAAAAGGGGCTTCATCTCCGGAAAATGATCGCGAGCTGAAGTTGCCGTCGGGAAGCTGTGGTCGGTGTCCAAGTTTGACGATATGATGAATACGAGGGGTCAATCTACGGTTGGACAACCGATTCTGGCATATCGCGCGATGTGAGCTGATGAGGAAGCCTCAGGGGTGGCGAATTGTCAAATTTGACTGCGGACCAGGCCGTAAGGCTTCCCGTCGTGAGTTTGGTAGGTATCCACCGCGCTCCACATGATACCCGGCGCGGGCCGTCGAGGATTTGGCCTGGTTTATTGCTCTTCATACATTTTTCAATGTTTTGGGACCTGGCAGAGCAAGACAGTGAGTATTCTCTCTGCACTCAGCAGTAACGGTTTGTTAAATCTCTTCATATTCACTCAAGGAAAATGGCAAGTATTAGGATCCAATCTATAGTCTTTATGATCTATGATCTATGATCTACTCTCTATCCCTTCTCGTTTTCAGGCTCTTTTTCGTCCCATTTATAGACAATCTATCCAAACCTCCACCAACCCAAAACTCACTCCCTCAATCGAGGGAGGGAGAGAAAAATAAAGAATAGTTAAAAAAAGATAAAAAAGCCCTCCCGCGATCATCCAGATCGAGAAGGGAATCGCGGAAGTGAATATAGTTCATCGCGTACGCCCAGGGTATTAGTCCTCCTCTTTCCACAAAAGAAACAGCATTTTAGTCATTAAAACAGACGTCTCCACGTCTCTCATTTCTCATTCCCAATCATATCACCGAAGTGCCGCCGTCGGGACTGCCCCAGCGTGAACCTCGTTCGTATCAGCAAGGCACAGCGGCTCAATGATATCCTTTGTCGGGATCTTGGTCCCCTTCTCTCCAAACTCCCTATCAAGACCAAACTTGACAGCCTCGAGCACATTATCCACCGTCGCGCGCGGCTTATACGCCGGCTCAGTGCCCTCCTGCCAAACACCCGTCTTAACAAGCACACTGAACCAGTCATTGTCGCTGTGCTCATTAAACTCGTTGGTGCCGCGGATATCGCTCTCGGGCGTGTCGCCGACGAAATACACCGTCTCGGGCGCGGCGTCGATTTCGTGCTCATCCTTTCGCCACTGTCGCAGCAGACGCGTGGCGAACTCAAAAGTCGGGATCTGTGGCTTTCCAAACGCGATGGTGTCGAGTTCCTTGCCCTTCGTAACGTCGCGGAAGAGCGTCTCGAGCATACGGCGCAGTGCGCCCATACCGAGTCGAACGTTGGCGTGCGCGGCGCTCCAGACCATGTCGCTGTGGGAAAAGAAGATGGGTGGGCCCTCGTCGAAGGTCTCGGAGAGGGTGCCGAGGTAGCCTCCCTTGGACATGGCGAGGTCGAGCATGATTTGGCAGTCGCCGGCCCAGTCGCGGGAGTCGGCGAAGACGAAGATGGCTTCGATCTTGACCTTGGAGAGGTCGCGGCCGGACTTGCTGCAGCGTAGCTCCTCGGGGGTGAGCTTGCGGAAGGGCGTCGTGGCGGAGTCGTGCTTGATGATGTCGCCGGGTGTGATGACGTCCTTGAATCCGTAGCCCTCGGCTACTTGGCGGCATTTTTCGCCTTCGCCGCCGACGACGAGGACGGTGCCGTAGGCTTCAGTGAGCTCGCGCATGGGAGAGTGGCCGCAGATGAATTGTGCGGGGCTGATGGAGATGTCAAGTTGGCGGGAGAGGTCGAGGCAGCGCTCGGCTTCTGTCTTGCCACCACCGTTGGTGAGGAAGATGTATGGCCTGGTGATGTTAGTTTTTCATCTTGGATGGGATGGTGATGACGACTTACACTTTGACTCCGTATTTGTTCTCGCCGTTGAGCATCTTCATGGCATCGATAGCCTCAGGGATGGCCTGGCCACCACGCACCAGAACGCCATCAATGTCGAAGGCGAAGGCAAAGGTATCAGCAGAAGGAAGGCCATCGAGAGGAGTGATAGGCGTGACTGG
Organism: Pseudogymnoascus sp. VKM F-4513 (FW-928); assembly: GCA_000750755.1. Classification (NCBI taxonomy): domain Eukaryota; kingdom Fungi; phylum Ascomycota; class Leotiomycetes; order Thelebolales; family Thelebolaceae; genus Pseudogymnoascus; species Pseudogymnoascus sp. VKM F-4513 (FW-928). The sequence continues at coordinate 2,894 of JPJW01001581.1, forward strand.
TGTTGAAGGGGCACTCTCTTCTGGCGAAGCACCGTACATCTCCGGGCTCCCCGGAGACTCCGGGGAAGTCGGCGGCACGGCCTCATCCTCAATGTCCATGGACCCGACCTCCTTCCTCGCCTTTCCGAGCGAGGCCGCAAAGCCGGAAGAAAACGACTGCGAGCGCTTCAGCATGTACCTGTGCGGCACCACGACAACGTTGGTGCCGCCATCCGAGACATCGTCCTTGGTGGATGTCATGGACGACAAGCGCGTCAGGTGCGGCCGCTTGGGCACCTGCAGCGATTTCCTCTGGGATTTAGTGTCCATGTTGGGCGCGTTTTGCTTTTTCTCACTTATGCTCGTTGGTAGATCTATCTGTTCGTGCGTGGGGGGACGTCTGGGGAAAAGTCTGGGGAAGTGGGAAGTGGTCCCTCTTATATGTGGAGAAGGGGCAGGCAGCTTGAGCTGAATGATAGAGGCGAAGTCTTGAAGGGGGATAGAATGATCCCGTTAAACTGAACAAAGGTACACTATTGGGGTTGAAATGCTGTCTTTATACAGAAGGGGCAAGGATAGAACATTCTGGTGAAACAACAACTGAGCTGATCCAAGACAGGTTTGGCCCTAGATAGCGGGTCGATGAACGATTTTTCTGGATACTCTATGGTACAAGTGATACGTACTATGTGGTGTCAAGGGGGAGACGTTATATGTATGGAAGATGTCATTACAACGAGAATGGTCGGGCATAAAGACTTTTCTATCCCTGTTAGCCATGGCGTTTTAATAGGCCGCGGGGGTTGCAAGGTTCGCATAAGAGCCAAAATATTTTCTGTAGAGGTTGCCTCCTTCTGATATCGCACGTACGCACGGTAGTAAACCTTGAGGTATAGCAAAAGTTTGCAGCGGGAGGCGCTGGTATGTTTCTGTACAATAATAGCGAAGGAACGGGATGTATGACGTAGGTCGGGGTGCAAGGTGTGGGACTGGAGTATTGGTAGCGTTAACACGTGAAATAGAAATCCAATGAGACAGCTCGTAGACGTCCACAGAGACCAATAAAGCACTCTCGGACTCCCTTCGGCGGGTCGCTTTACTTGAGCCCCACCCGCTAGGCATAACTGACCCTCTAGTCCCCCTCAGCCTCGTCGATATTGGCACGTTAATGGCACCACAGTCCACTTTGCTACTTGCATACCTGTTTTCCACGAGAGCTCCATGCGACTGACAGATAGAGTGCTCCTCTTTAGAGTGCCCTAGAGTGCTCTAGAGAGAAAAGAAGCGGGGAGCGTACGACTATCCTTCGTTCTCTGAAAGCACGACGACAAAGACGACACAGGGTTCTCACCGAAAGTCAGACCAAACAGCATCACCAAAGCCCACACATCCGCCGGCGCGAAAACAGCGCAAAGCGATGGATGGCGCCACCCCCTTCAGGAAAGCCGAAAAGCAAGACAGCCGAACAAAGCGCCCAAATTCTTACGTGTCCCCGTCTGCACGCCCATTCCATTATGATATAAAAGTGGAAATCCACGCAACCCCCTCACCACCCCGCGCCTCGATAAACAGCAACTGAAGCCGCCGATCGCGCTTCCCCTCCTGCCTAGAAGACATGTAGTACCCGCGAGGGCCAATCGCAGCACACCGCGGTTCCCTATCAGCGCGGACGAAAGATTGGAGATTATGTACCTGAAGATCCACATGGGAGGTTTGGGGAGGGTTGGTGGGATGCGCCGGCGTTGGTTGCCATGGCCCGCTAAGACATGAGCCGTACCGAGGGGCAACGTACCGTCGGAGATGGGCACTTGAGTTTCCCTTTGGTGGTAATTTCATATTGAGGGGTTGACAAAAGATAGTCTCGAACAGTGTCCTGGCCGGCTCCCATCGGCTGGCTCAAGTAAATCCGCTGTTGAAAATGACTCGTACATGTAGTTCTAGATTACTGTCTGTTCACTATTGAGGCCATAATAACGCCGACGGCATGCATTAATGTTGCTATAGTCGACCGTGGAGATGTATGGGGTGCGTTAGTGGTCTGAGGTATGACGTCAGTTTTAAACCCCTCACTGCAACTTTGGGGCGAGATATCCCGAAATCACGTGAATTGAATTTTCAACGTCACGTATGAAATAAAATGGCATAAAATACAGCAAAAACATATAACCGACCGTCTTCAGAGACAACACTACACTTTCAGAAGCTAGAGATTTAGTGGCAGTTAAAAATTGAACTGTCTATTGTGAATTTTATACAAGCTCGTATTTCTAAGGGGTTAAGTCAGTGTTGCCTAGCGGGCTTCATTGTCAATATTAAAACCAAGCAAAAAAAAAAAATCTAACAAAAACATACAACAGTGGGTATTCGCTGGTGGTCACCCACCCAACTACTAATCCACCGATCTCAAGCTTGTGTATGGCAGAGCGGACGGGATGCCCAATTCTCTTGAGTCTATGGTCGTATGTGGTAGATAGATAGACTGTTGGCTATAAGTACAGTTGATTTATATCAAAGCCCCTTGAAAATAAAGTGGCATAATAAAAATAGCAAATACGTACAAAAAAACGTGGGTATTCGCTACTCAATGGACACTACCTAACTACTAATATACCAATCCCAGCAATCGTCCCAATAAGCAAACTACAATTGATATTTAAACGCCTTCATCGTCTCTGTATGCCCCTTGTTGGCACGAAGCGCAGCTTCCGCATCACCCCCAGCCGCCTCAATCCTTTTGTTTAGCCTAGCCAAGTAGAAACGAATCGTAATAGCAGTCATAGCGCAGAAGAACACCGCGACGGTAAGAGCCGAGCCACCCATGTAGTATCGGGGCGCGTCATTGTCTGGGAATAGGTATGAAGTGTAAAAGTGCGTCGCGCCGCCGGACATCAAGTTGATGATTGCCAATGATGCAGCGCGTTTAGCTCTGGGACGGGGGATGGACGACGAGACCCAGGCGTAGTTAACATTATATACGCTGGGAGTTTATTAGTTTGTATTTATGAATGAAGCTGTGGCAGAGCATAAACTTACACGTAGACACCGAAAGCCATCAAGAAGATAGCAAAATAGCGCCCACCAGTACCATTAACAGTCATGGCGAGAATATTTCCAATGACGGAGATGGTAAGCGGAAAGCAGATATGCATGCAAAACTCCTTCCTCTTAGACGACGAATACGCCAGTGCAACCGAGCCTAGAAATGCAACTGCATATGGAGGTGCAGTGAGAAGGAGGGTGATGGTATTGTTGTAGCCGAGCGTTTTGATGATTGACGGCAAGAAGTAAGTGAACGATTGGCCAGTAGTCAGCATCATTTGCATGAACGTGAAAAGGTAGGTAAGAGGGTCTCGTAGAGCCTGTGACACTCCCCACCAGATTCCGGAGCTATCCTCGTCAACAATACCAGCAACCTCATTAGAGAGGCGCCATTCGGCAAAGAGTCCTTCTTCTTTAGTGAGCCATCGGGTCGTCCTTGGGTAGTCGGGAAACAAGAATATGGCCGCGATGCCGACGGCAACTGTCGCAAGGCCTTCAATGATGAAGAGCCAACGCCATGCGGCATAACCGCCGACTCCCTCCATGCCTCCGATGATGCCAGCTGCGATGAGACCCCCGAAACATGATGACAGGATGTTACCAGCTGCATGCCGAGTCAGTATTTGGATTACATAAGTTTGTTTTTCGGCATACCATAGAGAAATGCTATGCGCTTTACCAGTTCTTCCTTCTTGTACCAGCAAGATAGAAGAAACATCACCCCAGGCAAGAAAGGCCCTTCGAGAACACCAATAAAGAATCGCACCACCATAATGCTTTGAAAGTTATGCAAGAAACCTTGCGCCATGCTCATTAATCCCCATGCACAAGTGACGAGTGGAATGTAAATCGATGGGCGAACCATTGGAAGGATCGCATTACTCGGAAGCTGAGTGAGAACATAGCCCTGATAGGAGTTAGTACATCTAAATTTGCAATTATAGTAGCATATTGGGAATACATACGACATAGAAGATTAGAAGGCATGTGTTGTACTGCCCGTTGTTCATGTTTAGGTCTTTCGGGAGGCCCGCAATCTTTGCATTGGCAATGGAATTTCTATCCAGAATGTTTAACCAAAACCTGAGCACTCTTGTTAATTCTGTACTTGAATGAGATATGGAGCGACCTTCTTACATGACAATAATGATTGGCATCAGTCTTCTGTCCATTTTTTTAACAACATGCTTTTCAAGGGCGTCTTGCTCCTCGAGTGAAAGGTGAATAAGTTCAGTAGGTAGCGGGACCCGAATTTCGGCAGTTGCGAGAGACTTGATATCCGTTGTGGGTGTTATAGTCTCCACCAACTGAACACCATAAACATCATCCTTAGACATTATAGCAATGGTAACAGTTTAATGCCAGGATTCGTTATGTGAAAGCGAAAGATGCCAGAGTGGAGTTGAGATTGCGGGGGAAATAAGGTCGAAAGACCTTACCTTATATACAACGTACATGAGATATGGTTATCCGCAAAGTCTAAAGACGATTAGTATCACTGCCACCAGCACCAGACTGTGGGGAAGATGGCCTGTACTTTGCTTGGAAATTGCGGAGAAAGCACGAGTGTGCTAGAGACCTAGGCATGTCAAGATACTTGCGATCATTCTCCGAGCATTGGCATCGTCTGCAAGCCCGGATTTCCGAATATCCGAAGAATAACGCTACCCCGGAAATACCCCTCAACAGTACGACTAGTCCTTCACATCATTTGACATTGAGCCACTCCCAGGCAAACAGAATAAATCCCTAGAGTGGTACTTAATTATTCTAATTACTCCGTAAAATGTTTGGTCTTCGACCACGTACCATCTTCTCTTTCTATAAAGACAGGCCTAAAATCGTTAAGTGAGGTCAAATACTATCCAACGCCGTAAGCCAATACCACATTGACAATCCACGGCAACGATGGCAGCTGATATTGCTACGTCCTCGACCATCCAGCATATTCCACCACCAGGCTTCTCGTCGGCAGTTGATACTTCGTTCGTCTCTTCTAGACTCCAGAAAACCTTTGCCATAAATCATGTTCCACAGACCATTGATGAGCTGATGCGCCTTCGAGCTTCCCAGCAACCAAACGAGCCAATCCTTGCATATCCAGTTCATAATACAGACTACCTCGAATACACATATAAGGAACTTGATGTGTTTGCATATCGTGTTGGAAAGCAATATGTTCAACACACGACGCAAAGACGGTCATCCGCCGAGAAAGAAAAGGTTGTGGCATTGCTTGGGCCATCCAATCTGGACTATTTGATTTCAGTGCTCGCACTAACTAAGTCGGGCTTCACGGTGATGTTTCTTTCAACTAGGTTGTCTGATGCGGCATACCTGTCATTGTTAGAGAGTACACAGTGCCGAGATTTAATTATCCACGAGTCATTTTCCAAGACCGCAGAGCGATTATGCAAAACAATGCCTGGCCTAGGCGTTCATCCAATTGCTCAACCGGAATCCTACGCATTCTCAACTCAAGGGGATGGCCAGGATACTTGCCTGGATTTTTATCTCGACCTCGAGCTTGAGGCTCAGAAAATTTGCTGGATTATCCATTCATCGGGGTCCACTGGGCTGCCAAAACCGATTTTGCAGACTCATCGCGCAGCTCTTACAAAGTAAGCTTCTTTGGTTCCGGTCCGTTATCAATACTAACTATCAATCCAGTTATGAGAACAATCTCAATATGCGAGGGTTCATCACGTTACCGCTTTTCCATGCACATGGTATTAGCAGTGTTTTTCGAGCTTTTACATCAATGAAGAAGATTCACATGTATAATGCGAATCTGCCGCTCACTCACAACACACTACTCAGTATCATGGCCGAGCACAGTTTTGAGATATTTTATGGCGTACCGTATGCCCTAAAACTACTTGGAGAGACGGAGGCAGGAATTGAGGCTCTTGTCAAATTGCAAGTGGTGATGTTCGGTGGATCCGCGTGTCCAGACAGTCTGGGAGATAGGCTAGTCGATGCTGGAGTAAATCTCATCAGTCACTATGGAACGTTAGTATAACGACTTGCCTCATTCTCAATAATCGATTGCTAATACTTTTGGCAACAGTACGGAGACTGGCCAGTTGATGACCTCATTTAGAGACCGCAGTGATAAAGTTTGGAACTATTTACGGCCATCAGCCAACTTGATCCCTTTCTTGAGGTGGGAACCTCGGGGACTGGACCTTTTTGAACTGGTTGTGTTGGACGGATGGCCTTCCAAAGTGGCCACAAACAGATCAGATGGTTCTTATGCGACCAAAGACCTTTTCACACCTCACCCTAGCATCCCGAACGCTTGGAAGTACAGCGCACGGCTCGATGATACGATTGCTCTTCTAAATGGTGAGAAGGTGGGTCCAACTGACATGGAGCAAGCTATTCGCGACAACAAATATGTTCGCGAAGCGGTAGTTTTTGGTAACGGAAAGCCTCAATTAGGCATGCTGATTATTCCATCTGAGGAGACGGTTGGCATTCCTGAAAGCCAAATCCTGGAATATATTTGGCCAACTGTGGAGTCATCCAACGCTGCAGCCCCGGGATATGCTAGAGTCTCTGCGGAGATGTTGAAGCTTCTACCGGCAAGCGCCACGTAGTGAGTCTGTTACTGTTATTTATTGCCTATATCCCTAACCGCTCCATAGCCCTCAAACAGATAAGGGGACTGTTATTCGCCAAGCGTTCTACAAACTCTTTGAAAAAGACATAGAGGATGTTTACTCAAGATCCGAGCTGGCATCATCAAGTAATGCTCCAAGTTCAGAATCTGAGATTCGCGCCTTCTTGAAGGAGCAGATCCGCACCATGAATGGCCAAGCGGGACTTGACGATGAGACCGATCTTTTTTCCGTTGGCCTTGACTCCTTACAGGCTCTGCAACTGCGTTCGCTCATTTTGAAGAAGCTTCCAGTATCAGGGAAGGCACTCGCCATGAACTTTGTTTTCGATTTCCCATCAATCAATGCTCTAACTAGAGAGCTAGTTTTATTGCAGGATGGAGAAACTTCAAAGTCAACGCCGGTTCAAGAGCAGATGGCTCAATTAATTGAAAAGTATAGCAGCTTTCAACATCACGCACCAAAGCCTAATTCCAATAAAGGTCAATACATTGTATGTCATATCTATGAAGCATCGCTTTCGACTTTTAACAGTGACTTAGGTCTTAACTGGTGCAACTGGATCACTAGGAGCACACATCATAGCCCAAATAGCACTCCTACCGAATGTTGAGCGAGTCTACTGCCTTGTTCGTGCCAAATCAGAAAGAGACGCTATCACGCGCGTTATGTCGTCCATGAATGCCCGAGGGTGCTATCATCTGCTGCCCCTTGAAGCACGAAGAAAAATCGTTGCGCATCCATCAGATTTTTCAAAAGAGGACCTAGGACTTGGCTCATCGGTATATGCTGAGATTACCCTCAACATTACGTGTTTGATCCATTGTGCCTGGTCTGTGAATTTCAATTTGAGCCTCCAAAGTTTTGAGAAAGACTGCATTGCAGGTATGTGCAATTCGTAAGGGAACCCATAACTCTGTCTAACAAATTCAATCGTATAGGCGCTAAGCATCTCATGAATCTTTGCTTATCAGCAAGTCGACCATCACCTGCAGCATTCAATTTCTGCTCCTCCGTCAGCGCTGTCGCATCAACACCTCCAGGCGAGTCCGTTTCTGAGGACGTCCCGCCAGGCTTGGACTATGCGCAAAACATGGGATATGCGCAATCCAAACTTGTGACGGAGAACATCGTACATCGAGCTGCACGTCAGACTGGGATGAAAGCCCGCACATTACGTGTGGGCCAAATTGTTGCAGACACCCAGCATGGAATCTGGAACGCAACAGAAGCCATTCCGCTGATTCTGCAATCAGGTCGGACCATTGGAGCCATCCCTGCACTTGACGAGTCCCCTCTATGGCTACCTGTTGATGTGGTTGCCAAAGCTATATCCGAAATATCTCTTTCAGACTCCCCAGCTGGAACTACAAACGTAGTAGCTACGCAATCCTTTCACTGGACGCGGGACTTCCTTCCAAAACTACATGCCACCGGTCTGACCTTTGAGGAAGTCGGCCAACGCGAATGGATCTCGCGTCTAAAAGCGTCAAACCCGGATCCAGTACAAAACCCACCTATCAAGCTCCTCGACTTCTTCACCAGGAAATATGACAACGAGGACATCGTACGCAAAGGCTTACAATACAACACCCAACGTGCACAGAGTCTGTCGCCGGCTCTCGCGACGGCGTCGATCGTGAGTCAAGTGCTCGTTGACAAGTTTGTTAGCCATTTAATGGCCACATCATGGAACACTACAGGAAAGATGCAAGGCAGCATCATCGTCGTCGCTGGGCCATGTGGCTCTGGCAAATCCACTCTCGGCACAGAGATTGCACGAAAGCTGAACTGTTCATTTATCGAGGGCGATAAGTACCATGACGCTCTAGCTCTCTCGAAAATGGCTAGTGGCCAAGCCCTCGATGATGAAGACAGATGGATGTGGCTTGCGCGACTACGGGCTGAGGCCGAGCTCGAGATCTCAAGAAACGCTAAAGGTGTGGTAGTTCTAGCGTGCTCAGCGCTGAAGGGCAGCTATCGGGATGTGCTGAGGGGTACGGGGGAAAGGATTAAGACCGTATTTGTATTGCTGCAGGTTGATAACAAGGCAGAGTTGGCCAACAGACTGGAGATGCGGACAGGCCATTATATGAAGGCTGATATGATTGACTCACAAATTGCGATTTTGGAAGGACCACGGGTTGACGAGATAGATGTTTTGCCAGTGGATTCGAAGGATACGCCAGAAGATTTAGCGGGAGAGGTTATCGGTGTTCTCGGACTGTAAAAGGTGGATTATTACAGATGGTTCGTAATATAAGGTAGATCTTAGAATATATAGAATTACATATGTAGGACATTTTGGCAATATTTTCAGCAAATACAATAGGTAGAAATCCACCATTGTTAACTTGGCAGATGTAGGCTAAATTATACGACTCCCTAAAAGTAGTCTACCCCATACTGTGTGCTAAAGGCATCAAAATGTTCGGGCAGACCTAAAATCTTTGTTAGTAAATTATCAGCAGTATAGCTTTGGGAAGACCCACCTAACTGGTCGAGATATCCCCAAGTAAGCTGCAGGGCATCGTTTTCCATTCCAAAACTAGAGCCGGGGTCTGTGTGTTCTGTAATTTGCATACTCACCTCCGGACTCCCCGTCGCAACGCCTGTATTCATTCCTACACCATGCTCGCTATTGCCCCCCTCATTATAGAAATTATTATTATACACCGGTTCAATAACCTGGTTATGTGGCGTCAACAGACCAGCGTTAGTGGCATTGTAACCCATTTGGTCACTCTCAGAAGCAACGACAGTATCCCCCATTAACCGCATCGCCCTATTTCTCAGCCTCGTAAGCAGCGTATTATACCTCCTACTATGGCTCCCTTCCGGTGCCAGTCTCTCAATATAATTGCGGCACTTGCCAGCTGCTGCGAAATAGCTTTTCCCGCTTACTGACACCAAGGAATCGGGGTCAAGGCGGTGGTGAATGATATAGATGTAGAGTGTTGAGATGGCACATAGAGCGATGTATTGTGTGAACCAAAAACCTTTGATGCTATAATCAGGGAGGTATGAGCCAGTGATTCCATAGTTTGGGCCGCGAATGAACTTACAGATTGCCATCATCCACGAAACCTTCCACTAAAGGGGATTAATGAGAGCACAAACATTTTAGCATAAGACATACCCGTGTCGATTATGACATATGCGGCATTAACACAGTCTTGGACGTATTTCTTGTGTTCTAAATCGACCTCCTCAGGCTTTTCTACCTGGCCAAGCGTCGAAAAATTCGAGAGTAAGAATTGCCGAGTAATTAGGATCCGCATATGGGCATGTGATAGCTTAAGAACAGTATTCTGACCTGTCACTGTGTTAACATTTTAAATGTAAGTTTATTGACATAGATGCTTTACGTTCAAACATCCGTTTCCCAGTGAAGGTTCTATGAGTGGGCCTTAAAAACTGTGGTAAACCTTGTTCCCAATCGTTGAGTAACTTTGTAACCAAGCCAGCTTTCCTCTGAAGATCTTCCCGAGACAAGGATCTAAGGGGATATAGCATATCTGTAGCGTTTCCCATGATGGTAGATAGCCTAAACCAGTTAGCAATGTTGGCATACGCTGAAGCTATTTACGGTTAACCAACTTTGCATGATTGATCGAGGCATCCAAAAGGCCTCGCAGAGGCAATGCTGCTATTAAGTCTTTGTCTGTAAAAACCATGTCATCGTCATCTACATTCACTGGATATTCCTGGTCAATATCTTCGTCGCGGAATATACGTGGCCTGCCCTTCATAACACTCAGGTAGCGATCCAAAATGTAGGAACTCCAGAAAACTCGCTTTCGACACTCCTGTTCGACTAGCCCAACTTTTCTTGACGTTTCCGTTTTGCGATGCAGTCCCATCGCCATGATGATGAGTGTTGTCATACCAAAGCGGTACCAACATTCGTTGATACGGAACGTGCTAAGTAGATACAGACACATTGCAAGTCGGGCCTGGACACTCTCTAGTTGAGGAGGCCCTGGTTCCGTTTCAAGAATTGATACCGCTTTCTCAAAATAAGGTGCGCTACAATAGTAAGCGTTACTCAAATGATCTGTACATAATTTCCTCACCTTGATTTCGGCCCTCCTTGGGTCATATCTTCATATTCAATGGCCTGTGCCCATACTAAATATACAGCTGCCGCTCTCGCATCATCAACCTTGTTTTCTTTTTGTTCAGCATTGCTCATATCATGAGGCAGGCATAACTGGCATGCCCAACCCTCAACAGTCGGACGATGGAAGAAACGATAGGTAGGAGTCGCAAATTCAAAGTATCGTGCGAGCATGCGATTTGATTCGTCTTGACTTGGCATCACAAATCTGTCGCTGGGTCGCGACAAGGATGGCATATCCCCACTATTAAAAATTGAAGCTGAAGCTGGGCTTGCGTACTCGACATCCACGGCACTGTCTACGCCATCGTTTGTACCTTTCTGACTCTCGATATGCTGCACAGCCTGTTGTAGGAAAGATAAGCCTGAAGCCGCTCCAACATAATGATTTCCGCTGTCATAAACAGCATTGGTGCTTGAAGCACAGTTTGATGCGGACTCTTTGCCTAGCTCTATCCCCACAGAGACTGTAGTATTAGTGGTCAATTGACTTGAAGAATTTGGCTGCCTTGTTCTTGCTCTTGTCTTCCTCCCATCAAGGACGTCGTACGCGCAAATAATGTTGTCTTCGCAGCATCTTGTGCAGGGTTTTGTAACAGAGCACGAGATTTTTTTCCTGTAATCTGTTAGTTATGTTTATTTTGCTGGAATTATTAGCATGGAATTGCATCGGCACCTAAATTTAAAAAGTAAATAGGGTCGTGGTAAACTCTAGTGGTGCGTCGGTACGGGCTGCGAAGTAAAAACACCTACATGCGACAGCTCTCACATGCCTTGCTGACCCTCCTTCTCTTTCGATTCTCAACATTCCGGGTACTGGTGCCTAGCTGTGAGGCCGAGCCCAAGTTGGCTTCAGTGCCACTTTCCTCCATCCCATCTGCTTATGCTTGGATCGGAATCATGAAGTTGATGATTCTGCCGGAGATTCGGAAGGTTGACAGACTAACATATATGGGGACGAACGTCTTCTTAAAACGGGTTAGCCCATTTCGTATTAGCGTAGTGCGGGGTTATATGCGGGGACGGAAATGTCGCATTTCCGAATATCCGGACCCTTTGCCGTGAACCCCACCAAAAAGAGGTGGTTGTTGCATATCTGAATGGACCAACTCCAATTGAAATTTATACTATGATGCGGGTTTTGAATATTCTAGAGCCGGAAATGAAATTCAGTCCGCTAGCGAGGTGATCCCGAACCTTCAGGGTAGTTTGGGCTTTTTTTTAAATACTCCGTCAATTCCCTTTGCACTTGAAGCCCCAATTTACAAGATTACATCCAATACAACAAAAAACAATGTCTCTGGGTCGAACATTCACTTTAAATACAGGCGCGAAAATCCCGGCTGTAGGGTTTGGAACATGGCAGCAAGTAAACCAATGTCATATTTTTTAAGAAACACCTTCTCATGAACCAAAAGGCTAACACGTCGCCCTCAGAGCAGCTCCTCGCGAGGTTGAACAGGCAGTGGAAACGGCCCTGCGTTCCGGCTACCGCCACATAGACTGTGCCGCGATTTACCGCAATGAAGCAGAAGTTGGAGAAGGTATCAAGAAGAGCAGCGTGAAGCGTGAAGAAATCTTCATTACCTCTAAGCTCTGGAACGCATCTCACGAACCCGAAGACGTCGAGTCGGCATTAAATAAGACGCTTGCAGATCTCGGAACTGATTATGTCGACCTGTACCTCATGCATTGGCCATGCGCCTTTGCTGCCGGGCCAAAATTCTTCCCCCTAGACCCAGAGACTGGCGTTTTCCGCCTCTCAGACACGCATTTCACCAAGACGTACTCTGCGATGGAAGCACTGCTCGATACCAAAAAAGTCCGCGCTATCGGGGTTTCAAATTTCAATATCCCGCATTTAGAGACACTTCTGAAGTTCTGCAAAGTTGTTCCGGCAGTAAATCAGATTGAAAAACACCCGTACCTGCAGCAAACCGAGCTTGCTGCATTCTGCAAGTCCAAGGGCATCCTAATCGAAGCCTATAGTCCGCTAGGAAACAACCAGACAGGCGAGCCACGTACAGTCGATGATGCGAAGGTGCATGAGGTTGGGAAAGGACTGGGATTGGATCCCGGACAGGTGCTTGTCAGCTGGGGTGTGCAAACGGGGCACGTCGTGTTGCCGAAGAGCGTCACGGACAGCAGAATTAAGAGCAACTTTGAAGATAAAGTATTGCCAGCGAGTGCGATGAAGGAATTAGACGCATTAGAGAGACATAAGAGGTTTAATTTTCCAGCACGGTGGGGCTATGATATTTTTGGCGAGGCTGGAGATGAAGAAGTCACACGGATTGCAAGAGAAGCTGGGGAAGAAAATAAAACAAAGTTTGTTGTTTAGATTATAGCATTGTCATTTGTATATTTGCGAGGGAGAGGCAGGGGCCGTAGTCTGGATTTATAGTCCAAGATGATTTATGCTATAAACTCCCAAGTCCCCCTACTCTATTAACGATGTGACAACTAACAACTGTAAGGTTACTGAAAAGGGCAGCTTTTGTCACTGTTCGACACAGCTCATTCGTCCGCTTTTCGATACTCCCACACCCGACTTAATCGCCGCACACCTAGTCTGCACGTCTGCCTAATAATATAACCAGACAATAGAACAGAAATTGTGTAGTTCCCATTGTCATTTACACCGTCTGGAATCTCTAAATATTTTGCATACTTCAACTTCATTCGTTTGGCACCTCAACAGTATTACGAAACTGAAATGGCGTGTACTAAGCAAACTGTCAGACAGGGCCATGGCTCTGCAGCATCGCCGGTCACGGCCAATATCCCCGGAAGGGTGACTATCAACGATCTTCCCCACGAAGTCATCGTCAACATCATTAGACATGTCCCAGAGAACAAATACGTTTATTCCAATGTGCCATACTGCCAGCACTCCCTGCTTCAACTTGCTCTATGCTCCCGGAGTCTTTACACACTCGTTGAGCCTATCCTTTACGAGTACTTCTATGACAATATCCTGTCCCCAGTTTGCGGCGTCCAGGTATTCTTGAGGGTGATCTTGGCGAGGCCTGATCTAGCACGACAGGTCAAGGGCATCCAAACAACAACAAGCGAGTGCGAGTATGATTATGGTCGGTTTGATGCCTCGCGTTTTAAAGATGTAGACTGGGCAAGAATTAAAAATAAGATTGAAGAGGTCGGTGGCAACACACAAGAGCGCAATGAGTGGGAAAAGGGTATAGAAAAGGGATGTTGGGAGGCTATGGTTGCATTGATCCTCACCATCACACCGAATCTTCAGATTCTCGCGTTCATGGAACGGTGGTACGACAACCCATCCTACCCCAATCTAATGCGGACTCTGAGCCGAGCAAGACAATTGCAGGTGGAGGGACAGACCGATAACCTATTTGCGTTATGGAACCTGAATAAGGTTGTCCAGGGGGCCTGTGATACAAAGTGTGGCTTGTCGATCGAAAACCTCGCCCCATTACTAGCAATTCCCTCTGTTAAAACCTTTTGGGGAGAGTCGATTCACGAAGAATTTTTTCCTAGTACAAGGTGGCCACTCAGCGATATTGACCTCACCCATATCGAGGAGCTCTCATTATTATATGTCAGCATGGACCATGATATTATCGTTCGGTTCCTACGATGTTTTCCAAGATTGAGGAAGCTCTATTACAAAAACGGCTATCAACACATAGACTTTGAGCCGCCTCAACTAATGGCTGCATTATCACACCTTCAGCCATATCTTCAAGACTTAACAATCACAAACGATGCTCATACTGGATGCGACTTCGAGGACTACCCAGTGGGCCCTTTATCCTCTTTCGGCCTTCTGAAGCGTCTCCAAATTGACTGGCAAATATTGACAGGTGGCGACAATGGAGATTATGTAACAGACGGCTTTCTATCAAGGCAGAATATCATAGATATCCTCCCTGCTGGTCTCGAGGAGTTGCGTGTTTCGGGGGGCAGGTATAACAATAATGCGCTACACGATATATTTAGCCTTCTTGAGCACAAACACCTCTTTCCAGCACTTAACATGTTGGATTTAGAGTGGGGGTATTATCGGCGCCCAGATGAGCCTGGACTCGGCGGTCCGCATGTACACCACACAGGGTTCACGGAAGAGCAGTTCCTAGAAGTATTGTCCAGGTGCAACGAAGCCAGTGTAGAGATAGCGATGACGACTCCACCGCCACCCATGATACGGTATATCAACGACGAGGACGATGAACGGATTTAAACGGGGCCAGAATGGCTAGGGTTCTACTATTTCAATCGTGCTGATATACCCGTATAAGGATTATGGAAACAATTACAATGGATTACAATAGGACTCTATGTGTTTCTGCCAAAATAAAAATATTTAATAGCCCACCGCTCCATCAACTCAGCAAGCGTATCGTCACCGCCAACATTGTCAAGGAACATAATGTACGGCACACCAGAATGTCTCGACGTCTCCTCACTGCATCTCCAAATGGGCACACCCAGAGCCGCCTGACCAAGGATCATCGCCCTCTTCATATTCAAGCCCTTCGTCGCGGCGTCCGAGGAAGTTATGCCCCCCTAATAATTCCCACGTAAGCAAACAAGCCCCATACTCATACTAGGCGGTGAAATAACAAAGCTTACCTTTGCGATCACATAACGAGGCCTGACAGTGACATTCTCCAACACCTTCACCAACGCAGCCGCGACGACCCCACCGATCTTGAGACTCAAAATCGCGTCATAGCCGGCGGTGAAGGTCCGGGAAGCATGGCTAGAACATTCTGCCCCTCTTCCAGCTTTTTACTCAATTCTCTAAATGCTGTTGACACGACCTCTTCGGCTTCCCTGCCTTCCTCGATCAGTCTCCCGACACCAAGCTCAATAACATGGATTTTCCTCCCTCTCTGCTTTTGCAACGACTGCAGCTGCGCCGTGTTCTTTGGAACATACAAGCCGGCGATGATGATGTTGCCAACTTTGGAGCCAGAGGAGTGGTAATCCATATCCAGCTCTTCGGCGGACCTGGGTACTTTAGCACCAATGCCGAGTCGCGATGAGACAAACGCTGCACCTGTGCGATACAAATACCTCTTCCCTTGCTGCTCCGCACCAATAGCTCTCGCCGCAAAGACTGCCATATCGGACTCCGCCGCTGCGTTGACAATGACCACGCTTCCTCTTGGGATTTGCAGCTCTGTCACTTTCGCGGTTCCGCCAGTGCATATATCGTCAATTGTGATTGAGAAGATATCTCTCTCGCCGAACCTGGTGCTGCCTTTCTCGAGGACGTAATCACGCAGGTTCGAAGACTTGTACCCGAATGTCGCGTCAAGCGCAAATGGGGTCTGGCTGGAGGGAACCATCTCGCCCTACTCGGCAACATAATGGACGTCGTGGTGGCCGAGGAAGATTTGATACGCTTACGCCAATTCAGCCGCTCCCTTGATAGTTGGCGATTGCACTGGGAGTCCCAATCGAGCAGCACACACGTGTGAACCAAATTATGCGGTTTCTAACACTAGCATCCTACGTATGTTCGACTCTTCAGTGCCGTTCTACGATGAGCATTACTTCCCGTTGGGTTTTTTCGATGTGATATCTGTCAGCCAGCCAGATACCAAGTATCGACAGCGGGAATGAATGGAAGACGACGATACTCGCAAGGTCACAAAACTGGAGTTTCTAGGAGTTAACACAGGAACCCCATAAACTATAGCAAGCAAACACTTCAAGGCTATCAATCTCCCGAACGTATAAATCTTGGGCAAGACTCCATCTAATTACCCGGTAAATGCCAACCGGGTAGATTGCGTTTATTTGGGCTTCTACCGGGTAATTAGATGGAATCTTTGCCCACAAAATGTTAAGTAATGTGTTCCTTTGCGGGGGTCAGGCCAATACAATGCCCCAGCTTTCGATCTCCAATTAGCGCTTGTATCTGCTTACCTGATTGGCCCCTCGCAGTTCTTTCCGCGGCGAGATTACAGTAGGTGATCTGTCTGAGATCCCAACTGCCGTGCTAGAATCCTGTTAGAGCAGACATTACGATCTAATGCCACTACTATAAAACGCGGGGAAGCCACCAAGGTGGGTCGTGCGCGACCCGTCAAAATACTACCCCAGATCAGACTGCCGCATAACTTTCCCGTCCCAGTGCCACCATGAATATATAAATACGTGACGACTTCAACTTTTTGAACATTTATTGAAGAAGACAATCTAGTCATAACAGCATCTCTGCCCTCTTTGACATACTAGTACTACATACTTCTATTTTTAGGAACTCGCAATGGAGGATCTGAAGGACAGCGCCCTTCATGTCGAGGTGACCTCTGCAACTACCAAGGTGGGCCCAACAGAGGAGGAGATTCAGTTGCAGGAGGCTTTGAGAAACTACACTTCAGATACGGATGCGGAGAAGAAACTTGTACGGAAGATCGATTTGTACTTAATGCCAACACTCTGGATCATGTACATTCTAAACTATGTTGATCGAACGAATATTGTAAATAACATTGTTTTGCTCTTTGATATACTAAGCTAACATATTTTGTAGGGAAATGCAAAGATTGCTGGAATGGAGGACGACCTAGGACTTGATGCTCAAAGTCAGTACTTTCACTCAACGAGTGGGATCTAAAGCATACTGACGCATGTAATAGAGTATGCATGGGTTCTCTCCATCTTCTTCTTTGGTTACCTCATCATGGAAGTGCCGTCAAATATGATTCTGAGTCGAAGCCGTCCTTCAATATTTCTCCCTTCGATCATGATATTATGGGGAGCACTAAGTGCTGTCATGGCCTGTGCTCCGAGCTACGGGTCCCTGCTCGCCTTTCGGTTCATTTTAGGGTGTGTGGAGTCTGGCTTCTTCCCCGGCGTGCTTTTTGTCATGAGCTGTTGGTATAAGGCAGCAGAGATTGGGAAACGGTTTGCTATATTCTACAGTGCTTCCACCGTATCGGGGGCCTTTGGCGGCCTTCTTGCTGGCGGTATCACCGACGGCCTCCACAACGCGCACGGTATTGCTGGGTGGAGATGGCTCTTCATCATCGAAGGCGTCACAACAGTTGGAGTAGCCATTATTGCAAAGTTCATCCTCCTCGACTTCCCTCAGAGCTCGCCAGTCCTCACACTTGAAGAGCGACAACTTGCCACTGTTCGAATCATAGCAGAAAGCCCGGCGTCCGGCTCGGCATCCGGCTCTACTAGTGATTATCGACTTTCCCACTTGGAAGCCTTTAAAGCAGCCGTCACCGATCCCCGTACATATTTTTTCATGCTTCTCTTCGTACTCGACGTCGGCGCCGGCACAATTTCATATTTTTTTCCCACCATCACCAAGTCAATGGGCTACGACACCGTTACGGCGCAGTATATGACTGTTCCCGTGTACGCAGTTGCTGCAGTTTCCCTCAACATCTGCGCCTACTCCGCCGATCGTAATGAGGAACGAAGATGGCATATCACGTCCGCTCTCTCGCTGGCATTTATCTGTGCAATGGTCTGCGCCATCGTCGAAACACCTGTAGTCCGATACGTCATGCTCTGCTTCGTCGCCTCTGGGATCTGGAGCGCTTTGCCCCTCATCCTCGCCTGGGCATCCAAGACCATTGATCTTCCAGCCGAGAAACGTGCCATTGCGATCGCGATGATCAATGCCGTTGGAAACCTGTCGTCCGTGTATGGAAGCCAGATCTGGCCTACCAGCAGCGCTCCTAACTATACTCTGGGCTGGGGTATTACGGCTGGATTCCTGGGCGCAGGTGCTTGTGTGGCTGCTCTGATGCCGGTATTTATTAATTTGGTTCCGAATAAGTTGACAAAGGCGGAACTTGCGTTAAAGGAGAGGGGTGAGAGAATTGCAGCTGAAGCGGCGACTTTGTAATGGACAATTAATAGTATAGTATAGCGTAATGATTCAATGCGCGATTAGCGTTTTAACATGAAATTCCGCCAGATTTCAATATTTCTGTGCCACCTATGCCCCCCTTTCCACGCAGCTACATCGTGCAGCAGGGGTAGGAAACGAAAAGGCTGTAGAGGTCCTCGTCAAACGCTGTGGAACAAATGTAGAGGCTCGAAATAAAAGCGGAGAGAACTACCTACGAGCATGATAATTGAGATATTTAGGGACAACTGTACAAGCCCGCTTGGCGGAAACTTACGCAGCTACAAACTCCCAATCTTCTTTAAACTGGCCGTACTGGATTTCTGGATTCCCCTTAAAGATATCATCGAATTGTGCCATAGCCGTCTCGGGATCCTCAGCCTGTTTGAAGTAATCTTTGCCCAGCAACTTCAGAGTTGTGTCGCTCCACATTTTCTTTATCCATTGAAGTGCCTCGGGCGAAGCAGTTGTCAATGGAAGATTATAAGTTCGGAAACGCTAGCGACAACGGTTAGCCAGAACGTTCTATTACAAGTGGCGTCATGATTTAACGGGCCGAAACAGCGAAACAAATGGATACACACCCATAGAAGAGGCCAGTAGAACGCATCAGCAATTCCAAACTTCCCAAACAAGTATCCCTCATCTTCTTCTCCAAGCTCCTTCAATCTCTGAACAGTCTTGGTCCTGGCATCGTGCCATAAAGTAAGGGCCCTCTCAGTCTCTTTCCTTGCTTTGTCGGTAACAGGTACATTGCCTGTATATTTAGCAATGAAGTTACCAGGATGGTTGGTTCGCAGCTCCGCAAACCCCGAATGCATCTCAGCAGCTGCGCTTCTTGCGAGCGCTCGAAGCACAGGGTCTTTAGGCCACAGTGGGAGCTCGGGATGGGACTCAGCGAGGAATTCACATATCGCTAGCGAGTCACAGATTTGGATGTCCAGTGTTGGCGACAGCGGAGTCAACACTGGGACCAAGCCGGTTTTGGATTTTTTCTTTGCCTGGAAATTTCAATTAGAGTAGGCAATAGAGGCATGTAGTGGGTCCCTACATCGGACACTTTGATGGTGGAGGATGTATAAGGAAGCTGGAAGTGTTCCATCACAATGATCGGGCGAGCACACCAGCCTATATTCCGTTAACTTGTCATCTTCTCCTGTGTATAAAACGAGACGCACCGGAATATCGACTTGGTATCCCAATCAGGTGATACTTGGCGTCGCCATTTAGGTCGAATGTGATGGGTTTGTTCTCTTCCATCGCTGTGATCAAGGAATGGCTATTGAAATTGCTTCTATGTGCAATTGGGCCGAAAAAGGGAAGAGTGAAATAATGTGATAAACAATATTTCCCTTGGTGTAGTAGCTTGGCGACGAAGGCGGTATAAATAAGCAAGAAGTGTTTATCTACGGCCCTTCCCGTGCGCGGGTACCTTTCTTCTTATGACTCATTCTAGTGACACGATAAAATACAGTTTCGGAATGAAGTGATGGGCGAGCGCGGTACTTCAGCCGCGTTTAAGCGTGTAGGCTGGTTGAAATGGCATTTGTAATCCTGTCAAGACGTAACATATTTGAAAGATAATTCTTTTGGAGACGAGAAAATTACATGGTCATAATGAGACAGGCCCACAATTTATACTACACGCCTAAATGGAGTAAAGTTACTCTCAAACTCCTCATGTTGGTGAGATCAGAAAGTTTGCCTGTAGTCACGGGCAGGCTTGAAGCATATTGTGGCATTATATATACGCATATTCTATCTAATTCTCAGTAGATGTTCCATTTAAGCTGCCGCAAAGATGCACAGAGACCGAGCGCCATTTGGGGATGTCGACATATGTGGAGTTTACCAACACCTCGGTGACAGTGATGGCCTTGTCGAAAAGGTCAATCTTCTTGTGGCCAACACTGGTGCCATTCGATACTAGAGTCCAGGGTACATTAAGGGTGCCATTAGCTTCTTGCGAATCCACAATCTTGGCGCGGACCTGGTAAGATCGGATGACTTGGCCATTCGTTTGATCTTCCATCAATACAATGCGATCAATCGCGGTGGGGACGTCGAATACTAAAAAATAGCTGCCGGCCTCATTATGCTCCGGTTTGGTCTCCTTGGGGGTGATGGGTTTGTCATAGCAGGAGCTGATGAAATCGCCTAATTGCTTGTAGCGGGCAGCATGGCGGGCCGGAATGAGACCGCTGCGATCGGGGGCAAGATCGAGTTCCAAGATACAATTGCGGCCCACAGTCGTGTGGTAGACATCAATCATTTCTTCAATGGATCGGAGAGGTTGGTCAACGCCAAAGAACCAGCGGTCGTCTGTCTGGAGAGTGGTATCACATTCAGCCGGGCAGAAAATAGGGCTTGTAGGATCTCCGCCATCGGTTGTAACGCCACTTGGGAAGAGGTTAGAAATCAGGCTTATAAAGGGGCCGTACTGAACTCTTACGTTGACCAATTCTCTTCAGGTGCCTCCCCAGTCTCTGTCCCAATCCATCGAACTAACGTCAAAGGTCAGCTTGAGACAAGCCTACTGCAGCTACGGTTTTGGACTAGTGTGCGCCATGGGTAACCGTCGGTTCGAAACCACCGGTCTGAAGTCCAACATAGACCGCGGTCTGGGTTGGAATCCAGGGCAAACCGCCGAACCGTTAGTTATTGGCTTCAGACCAGCCCATGGGCCGGTCTAGGTTAGGTTACCCGATGGGGTCGGTTACCCGTGACGCACACTACTCGTATTTTGGACTCACCTGAATTTGCCGAAACGCAGGTGCCATTTGTGTCGCAAGCATTATAGACAATAGCTTGGGGTTGATGGGCTTGCAAGAGACTCTCAAGTTGGCCCATCTGAGTTGAGCTATATCCTCCATCAAACCAAATCTATTCGGTGAACGAGAATCGGTATTAGCGAAGAGTGAAAAACTCTATCCATTTATAGCTCTTACCTCAGTTAAATTTCCGTACTGTGTCCATAACTCAGACAGCTGATCGAATACAATCTGGTCATATGTGCTGTCGCTAATGCCGACCTGTCCCCATGCCAAGGAGGTGTTCAGAACCTCAGAATTCTGTACGTTCAAGAAGTTGTTGACCACAACGCTGTAGTAGAAGCCGTGTCCAATACTGTACTTTTGGGCCGATTCCACAAAGCTCCCCACAATGTCCCTATCATGGACAGGCGACTGCGAAATGGTATAGTTGTAGGGGATTGTCTTATTTCCAAGAGTTGGAAATTCCACCTTACTCGGCCATGTGGTGAATCCGCAGTTGTGCTTAGCCACAAGCGTGGCATACTTCCCGCCCAGCGCTGTAACTGTATCCATCCATTGGTCAGTGTTTATCAAGGCAGGGTCAAATAGATCTTGGTTAGGCACAAGCGATGGCACATTATTGCAGCCGTCGATGTCGATATATGTGGCAATGTTGTAATGGATGAGTACACCGATTTCTTTATCTTGAAAGGCAAGCTGCTCTGCTGTTGGCAATGCGATCTTGGAGCCATCGATGGGAGAAAGGCGATATTTTGGTTCGTAGACTTTGTGAGGGTTGCTAGCTGTGGCACATATCACGATACAAGCTCCGGCGGGGAGCGTATGAAAAAGCTTCATTTTCTGTCAGAGTGCATTACAGTACCGAGCTTAAATTGACAGGCTGGGATACTTCTACATAACCATACATATTTTATATATAAACAGGAGTTGGTGACTTATAGTCGCGCACATGTCACCATACAGTTTACCCCTCATTACCCCTCAATACAACGAAATATCGTCAGAAAGTAGGGTGCAACGTAACTAATTCGTCGACATGGAGTAAAGACAATATAGTAAATAACAGCGTCTCGCCTTGCAAGATCCGTAATGATTCGACTCGTTCCTCTATATAACGTTACATAAGCTAAGCAAGTCTAGCTTGTTCTGGGTTGATTTATCTGCACCTCATCGTGCCTGTCCTGACTTCCCCACAGGAAATTCTCGAACAGGTATTTGCACCTAATTCACACTTAAATGACGGGCTTAAAGGTTCTATGAAACAGCTTATGTGTGGATAATGCTCATATCCAAGGTTGCAATAATCATCAAAATCACCAATACGAAGTTTTGACGATCCTACCACTTTCCCGAACAGGCATTGCCAAAAATGGCACCATCCACCCGAACCCCGCTTCCCCATTCGGTGCTCACAAGGAATCAATAATCTTCAATCCATCGACAGATAGCTTAGATATGAAGGCTCTTGATGTTTGCAACGATTCAGTGTACGGTGTAGAGCGGAAGTCGTTGGCGATGCTCTGGCTGTGGTTTGAGTGAGAAGCGCTGGACGACGACTGTGGTGCACTGGAGCATGTAGTCAGTAACTAGTGTATACAATTGTCAGTAGTCCAGCACCAACAATCAGAAATGACAAGAATGAGTATCAATTGCTAGAGATGCGGTACGGAATACGTAGTAATAGATAGCCCAAGTCCAAGCCGCCGCAAACACATCGCAACGAGTGAAAAGAATAGTATGTGACAATAAACCCCTACAGCCCATCCGGACCACCCCTCCTATAATCGGTTTCTCCTTATAATCTGTCCCATTTAACAGCAGAGCTTCTGTCCGCAGGTGTCGTAGCAGCTAAGAACGCAGCTGCAGATCTGGGGGTTGGCATCGGGCTCGGCGTGCGGCACGGGGTTGGCGAGAGTGGTGCTGGTGAGGAGGAGAGCGACAGCGGTAATGAGAGTGGTGAACTTCATGGTGACCTGATTGGTTAATACTACTGCTGTAGGCTGATGCGGCTATGAAACTAACTTACAAGATAGATGTTTTTGACAGCGACGGATTTTTTTGAAGCGATCTATATCAACTTGGTGATTCGGATGGATAACTGTTGCGAGTAAAGCCGAATCACACCATCATGCTAGAAAATCGATGCTTTATATAATAATTCCATATTCTCGAAGGATTTGAAGTGCATATCTAAAAAGTCCGAAGTAAGCTTATGTGTCGTTCTCACCAGTTTGTGACACGGAAATATATAAAAACATATAAAGCCGTTTAGGCGATTATATTAAGGACATATGGGATAAATTCTTTACAGGACAGATCAGCATCAGCCAATCTAGATGATGCCACTCATGGACCACATTATAAGAATAGTGTGGGGAATAAGACCTTGGCTTGGTGAGGCCAAGACAGTATTATCTCGCTGAAGAAGGTTTGATATGGCGCCGCCCGAGTCGCATCCCTGCCAAAACTTAATTACCCCACAACCCCGTGGCGTCGTAAAATTCCTAAACTTGGATAGTCGGTTGAAAATAAACCAATTGGATAAAATGGTTGTCGAATTTACACTTTATCTAGCTTTTGAAGGATTCGCTTTGCATAAGAAGGCCGTGAGGCCTGCTTGCTGTCGCTTTATCAGTTGCATCTCACCGCCAACCCTCTTTTGAGAGTACGTGCTCTCATACGGCCTTTTTGTAGCAATTGAGCTAGCAACATCCTAACCCAATTTCTCAGTAAGTCGAGGGGTCAATTGAGACCCTCAGACCCCCTCCCCTTCACTACAGAATCCCGCTCACACCTCCCTCCCTCCTCTAACCCTCTTGACTTGGAAGCCCTCGCGTGACACCCCAAAAGAGAGGGTTCAGAGGGAGGACGCCTAGCTCGCTAGGATCACGGGAGAATTTCTATGTTGCGCAGATTAGGCTTAGGCGAGTTACGTGTGAGGGAGGGTATATAGAATTTATTTATTGGTTTACTGGGTATATGGAGTTTTTGCCCTATGATAAATATCACAGACCAATGAAAAATAAACATAAATTGTGAATGTTCACACGTAACATCTTATCACAACAGAGGACCTCAAAATGTTTTTATTACTATTCTAGCACGTTCTGTTTCAACAAGAGTCGCTATGGCTCAAACTGTCGTGCGCTTCACGACCCTTTGTCAGGCGATGTGGAATCAGGCGACCGACAATGGTTGACTTTGACCTTTGAACTCTGCCCATTTCACATCTTGTAACATAAATAATTCACAGGAGCCAACTCATCCAACCAAAATCAAGAAATCAGAAAATGGAGCTGGAAGACAACGATGTAGAGAAGGTCATTCGCACCTGTTCATATCGTCGGCGCGACTTCGACTTCATCACCGTCCGTACTCGGCGTGAAGTCACGGAACCCGTCCAAAACTCCCTCCAAACACCTTTCGATGCCTCACCAACGTCTGGACTCGGTGACCTTGGTTGTCTCCCAGAGGAACTGACAACAATGATCATCAAAAACTTGGACCTTCTCTCATATTTTCGATTTCGGCGACTCAATCGATATTCTCGCATTCTGGCGACTGAGCCACGTGAATATCAACTCGTTGCAAAATATGGACTGGAGGGAATGAGATGCCTCTTTCGAAGTCGCTGTGCCCGCATCTGCTCCATCGTGGATCTATGTCATCTACTTACCACCCCGATGTGCTCGCTCTGCGGAGACTTTGGGAGCTTTCTTTTTTTCTTGACAGCCAAGCGCTACTGCTATTCCTGCCTTACAACGTCGAAAAATATTGCTGTAATGGGCACAACTGAGTTTGCGAGGGCTGCACAAATATCTACGGCCCAACTGAGTAGATCATTTGGCTCAACAGCGCGTACTGTATCTGGAAAATATTGTATTGGAAAGACACGGGACAGGCAATCTAGACGACCGTCCAAACTTCTACTCGCAACAGATGCCATTGCAGCAATAGCGCCACAGACTGTCTTCAAGGAGGACTCCATCGAAAACCTACTGAGACACCCGTACGAAAGAGAGCAACGGTTTATGGCGTGCACCGCATTTCCATCGTACGACACACGAACTGGCAGGATGGAGTCGGGTGTCTGTTGCAAAGGGTGCCAGTTTCGTTTTGAGAAAACACGCCGCGGATGCACCCGTGATCGTGACAGGGCGTTTTCGACAGCACAATTCCTGACTCACTTTGCCTCTTGTGCTGAAGCGCAGCAATTGTGGATTGATAGCGAGAGAGGGACGAAGGACGTTTTGGACTCCATGTTTATACAATACCATGGTTATGCTACATTCTAGCACTGGAGATTATAATTGCTGCATACGGCAAATTTTAGCCCTGATATTGACGCGGCTTAAGGATCCGACTGGTTTTTACAAGACGCAAGTGATTCCAGGCTATGAAAAGCATGGTCGTTAGCGCTTCTCACGCAGTTCTCTCTCGCTCATGGCAGATAGATGAAAACCAACAATTCGTACCTTGGCGTGTACAGCATAAAATATGGCGGAGATAGAGCATGTAGATCACGTCCGGGATTCATTTCCATGTCCGTATCTGAAATAAACATTTTATTCATCCAATCATCGCGGTTCGTCAGCTGGTTCTATCGGATTGGTCTACTTATGCTTGAATCCTCCTCTTCCTCTCTTTCTCGATCCTCAAGCCCAAGATCAGGTAGTCGTTTATACCGGGCGCTTGGCTCAGCCTCACCACCTGGCTCCGAGTGCTGTTCATGCTCCTCAAGCCAAAAATCCTCCCATAGGTCAAGATCGTAGTCTGATACAGTGATTGACGAAATCTTGGGCTCGGTAAGTGGCATCTTCGATACAGCATGCCAAGTACCGGAGCCATCTGATTGTTGAAAGTACGGCTCGGGAGAGTCGTAGTCCCCACTCTCCTTCATAACTGAAATGGCGGGCAGTGGGCCATTGAGAGGCCAAATAAGGCGCTGGGCGCCACCGATAGTGGGCTGAACGAGTGAAAGATCACTCCGAGTCTCCTCGTGGGAGGGGTATGATGTGGACATGTCGATAGATCGATTCTCCACGAGACTGATCGGCAATCGACTCTAACTTTTGCCTATCAGTTCACGAATGTTGAAACTTATGGCAAAGATGTGCGCAAACGGGTGGATCGATTCTCCACGAGACCGACCAGGCAGCCAACACTCGTTTCTATTCGCTTGGGCCATCCCGTTCAAGACATCGAACAAGGTTGTCAACTAATAGAAAGATTGATTCTGCTCGAGTCTGATTGCACGGCATCGGACACATCAGACACCGAAGCTACAGAACAGGGGATATAAAGTGCATGTCCACGGGTGCACCTGCATATCCCCCGTTGGCAAACCTCCGACATATCAGCCATTCACAGACCAGGATGTTGTCGACGTTGACCATACCGGCGGCCCAGTCAGTGGCCTAGCTAAGCGGGGTCTCTATCGCAAGCAGCATCTGACTTATCGTGCATGACGATGTGTGCACGATAACAACGAAGATGCTGCTTGTTCAGCTGCGGGGTGTTCTTGCAAGCGCTCAGACGGGTCATCGAGATGATGAGATGCATATTACAAGCGCCGACGGGATGTCGTCGAAAGATAGCGTTGAAGAGACAGACGGAGGGTTGTTGAAGGGTGGGGATGCTGCGTGGCTGCTTGGCAGAATCAAGGCGAGGTGGTGAGAACATCACCAATCACGGTCAGGCATCGATGTGTGCTAGTCGTGGTCCAATATATTGAACCCCGGTCGAGTCGAAAAAGAGGTGAGGGGAAACCAGGGAAGGACCGGGCCTTCCCATTCCTGTTCATGTCCACTTTGGGGTCATCCTCTTGCAGGTCGTTCAACTACCAGGTCTGTCCGTCCCAGGTCTGTCCGTCCCAGGCCCTCGCCTCGATGCTGTCCCCTTGGGCCAAAACGTGGTACTGGTACTGGGGAAAATGCGTGGCATTGTTGCTCCAATGAGATAAGTAGTAAGGATTTGTTTTGTTCTCCTCCCGAGATCCGACCTCTCTGGCCACACAGAGCCACACAGAGCCACAAAGTGATACGGGCCTCGCTGTCACCCCCAATCCAGGTCACTGAGCGATTTCCCACCGCAAGTTCCGTGGACATGGATATCTATTTTTTGTCGCCCGCATGGTCCTCACCGTGGCGATTGGATAGATGGGTCCCGTTGCTGCATCCCAGGATTCCCTTGAGCGACCCTGGTGAGAAACAATTGACCGCCTTCGCGGCTGTGAGTGGTTGGGGTAGTCAGGGATCTAGTCGCCGTCTTCCCAAAGCGTGCTAGCTCCCGGCGATTCACAGCGATTCACTGTGCCTACGCGCCGGGCGTGCAGGAGGCCCATAAGTCAGCCGTATCAGCCAATCAGCATCCAGTATTCCGTCGTCCATGATCAGCCAGGACCACCTCCCACACAGCATTGACCAGCCATCGTCCAGCCCATCACCTCCACTCACCACTCACCACCACTCACACTCCACTGACCACCTCCACAGCATACCAAGACCACACCAGAGCACACCAGAGCACACCACCCGCTCCCCTAATCTACCACCTCCCAGGTAATCGATGGCTGAACCATAAGAGGCCACAGCCGCCGTCTCTTCTTCTCCTCTTCTTCTCTTTTTCCTTCTTCAACAAGCAGTCAATTTTCAGAGCTAGTTTCTATTATCCGTTGTCCTTTTTTCGTCCTTTTTGTTATCCCTTCAGAGCTGTGCTCATCACCACCACTTCGTTTTATTAATTATTCATTCATACAGTTGCCGGTCAACTATCCTCTAATTTATATCCTCACAATCGTCTCGTCCATACAATCTAATAACTAGCTCTTCTTGTTCATTCAAATCTAAAGCCAGAAGCTTATCAAATATATCACATTTCAACGCATTTCGAAAAATCGTCAATATGTCCGCCGTTCAACTCAGCTTCGATCTCCGCACTTCCTCAACTGTCAAGACAGTCCACCTTCTCGGTTCATGGGACAACTACGCAGGGCAACTTCCCCTCGCTAAGGACAAGAACTCCTCAAAGTCCGGCGCGTGGAAGGGAACATTCAAGTTCCAAGGTTCTCTGCTCCAAGCTGGTCAGCGATACTGGTACTACGTAAGTTGAAACTTGTCCGTTTTTGCAGCGCAGCGCACTAACATCACCCAGTACATTATCGATGGCTACCACGTCTCCCACAACCCAGGTGAAGACTCCACCACCGAGCCAACCACTGGCCGCGTCCTGAACATCCTCGATGTTGCTTCCTCCAAGTCTTCATCCAAGTCTTCCTCCAAGTCCTCTTCCAAGTCCTCCTCCAAGTCCAGCTCTTCCTCCAAGCACTCCAGCTCCAGCAGACACCCAACCTCGTCCCGCCGCGAGTCCCGCGCCCTCAATGCCGACATCCCAAAGGGCCGCCCACTCTCCATCTCGCAGATCCAGTCGCCAAAGCCTTGCTCCCCACACGCGACCAAGACCATCCTCGAGGCCGAGTACGGTTCGCTGAACCCAACCACCATTGAGGAGCTCACCTCCCGCTTTTCCGAGTCCACATTCGACGACTACGAGTACTCCAGCACCCCACCCTCGTCCGTCGGCTCTTCGCTCAGCTCTCGCTCAGACTCTTCCAGCCCATCGTCCGTCTCCAGCGGTCTTTCAGACTACTCCAACAGCTCCCAGTGCTCATGTGAACGCTACGGCATCACCCGCTCTGGTGACAGGATCAAGCTTGACTGCGGTGGCTCCCGCTGCGGCTACAGCGACGAGGACTCCTGCTGCTCCTCCTCCGATGACGATGAGATCCCATCCTCTGCCCGCCGCCAAGGCATCGTCGTCCGCCGATAGGCAACCACTGCTGGAACTTGCCGTAAACTCGCATGCCTTCCCATGTACCTTAATCGGGAAGGAGCGTGCAGCGCAGCAAGGGACTTTCTCAATCCCCAGGACTTCAGGACCAAGATGCAGCTCCCCTAAGCATTCTTTTAAGGAGAAGAGCGCACTTGACAGATCCGAAAGTTTATCCAGGCGTCAAAGCTGGTCTTTGACGCCCATCACGAAGCCGAATCCGCGGCAAATTAGTTCGCCATTGCGTTATCAAGTACATGCACCCGCCAGCTGCCAATGGGGCTGGCGGGTCCCGCATGAGGGGAAGGGTGCGGAATGCACAGAGTGGCATGCGCCACTGATGAGAGAAAGCGCATGCATGGACAAGGGGGGACACGGTGCACGGGGGCGCGCAAGAAGTCCTATACTGCCAGTGACGGACGCGGGCTGCAAATCTTACTACTCTATCTTAGCTAAAGGAAGAAGAGCAGAATATAGCGCGACTTGTCTATCAAAATCTGTCTACCAGACTCCATATGATTTTTGCGTGAATAACGTGACTTACGGTGAACCCCAAAATAATTTATAGAAATATCAGTAATGAAATAGCACACTCACCGTATCAATAATAATAAAAACTCATCAGTATTTATTTTACATTCCTAATCCATGACTGCAGTAAAGTCGCTGGACATTGGTTGGGCCGCGCCGTGAAATTTAGCGATTTTAGTGAGGGACGGTCGGTAATACTATTCCCCGCCACACCGCAGACTAGCCCCAATCCAGCGGGCCCAAGACAAGAAAATTCCCTCCACAACCTCAAAGTTTAAGTTGTCGGTCCAGCCAAACTCAACCGCACCCAACGAACAACCTCCCTCCACCACCCACCACCTACACAAACCACCGACAAGATGGGAAAAGAGCGCGTCGAGAAGAAGGAGAAGAAGGAGAAGAAGGAAAAGCGCAGCGACAAGGACGGCGTCAAGAAGCAAAAGAAGGAGAAGAAGTCCAAGCTCAATGGTGATGCCGTCGCTAAGGCTATCGAGGAGCAATTAATGGAGACCGCCGCCCCCGCTGAGGAGGAGGGCCTCGAGACCATTGAGGAGGATACCGAGTTCGCCGTCAAGCCTGTCGGTGCCTTGGTTCCTTTCGCTGCACCCCTCGCGGATGACAAGGTCGCAAAGAAGGTTCTTAAGAGCGTCAAGAAAGGTATGTGCAATCTCCTTCCTACAGCTAAATATCGAACCACAATCTAACAATTCACAGCCGCAAAGAACAAGACCCTCAAGAGAGGTGTCAAGGAGGTCGTCAAGTCCCTGCGCAAGTCCCCCGCCGGCGCCGCCAATGTCACCGGCTGCGGCGTCGTCATCCTCGCGGCTGACATCTCGCCCATGGACGTCATCTCGCACATCCCCGTTCTCTGCGAGGACCACAACGTGCCCTACATCTTCGTGAACTCGAGAGCCGAGCTCGGCGCCGCCGGCAACACCAAGAGGCCGACATCCGTCGTCATGGTCTCTGAGAAGCGGACGGGCGCGAAGAAGGAGGAGAAGATTGATGGCGAGGACGAGTTCGCGGATGTGTATAAGGACCTGGTTAAGCTGGTGGAGAAGGAGTCGAGGAGCGTGCGCGTCTAGGTGAGGGTGGCTTTCTCGGTTTCGATTTTTTTCGCGGCTGGAAATATGGGTGAGAAACTTGAAGGGGGTAGATTTTCGTGGGTGCTTGTATCATATGCAGAGTTGCATGGCCAGATACATGGATATCAATCGGCGTTGGGAGGACGGGTTCTGTCAGGAAAATAAAAATGGCTAAAAGATACTTCACATCATTGTCACCATGCTGCATTGCTGGGAGTTTGATCCTCTCTATTCCCAAAAATTCGCATTTGCAATCTTACATCACATAACTAGTTCCCCAAGCTCAAGCAGCCTCATCTCCGATCTGATCATACATCCCCCCAGTCTCACCACTTCGGCTCGGCAATCCCCCCTGCACACCCGGCGGCCCATTCGTCCTCATTCCCTGCTCCGCCTGCCTCCCCGGATCCATACCCGTACCAATCTCATTGTTGAAACTCGCATTCTCCCCATCCCCTCCATCAAACTCCTGTCCCTTCGGGACCTCCGTCAGGTTCTTCCCCTTGGGCCTGCTCCCCTCAGATCCCTCAAGCACGGGGTCAACATAGTTCGGCGCAGGAGCAGCATTTCCCTTCAGCAGCTGGTCATCTTCGCGCTCATATCCTGGCGCGGGCTGTGGCTGCAAATTCATCTTGCGGGAAGAGCTGCTTTGCGTGGAGTCGTTGGTGTTGGAGTTGTTGCCGCGCGACGAGGCGTGGTCGATAGGCCCGAGTTTTTCGGCGCCGGAGGTGTTCTTGTTGGCGAAGGTGGAGTGGCCGCCGGTTACGCCGAGGGGTTCAGCGTTCTTGTTCTGTGAGAAGCCGCCGTGGGCGTTTGTGGACTCTGCGGCGAGGGAGTCGGATGCTATGGGGCCGGGGTTTTCGGTGATGTTGGAGGCGTGGGAGTCGTGTACCTGGAAGGTGGTTAGTGGGTTTGGTATCAGATAAGAAGACGAGTAGATGCACGTTTGTGAGATTTTGTGAAGTGTTGGATGTTGGGTTGGAATTAGATATGTGAGGATGGGAAAGTGAGAGGAAATGGTGGTGGTATATACCTTTTTGCCCCCCGGGTGGTCTGGGTTGCGGGTTGACGCCTGTATGTTTGGTGCATTATCCATAAACGACATGATTGCTATGTAATGCTTTATTTTGCTCTTTGCTCTTTCCACAGAATTAAGACGGGGTGGAACTGAAGGAGTTATATCGATTCGTACTGGTCATATATATGGTTGATGTAATGCGCCTCCGATGACATCACCACGCTGCACGTTATACAAGATCGAGTACAAGATTGGAGTACATTCAAGTTGAGGAACAGAACAGTTGCCCAAATCATCCTAGACCTTGGGTATGAGCTCAGTGGCGGTTTCTGACGCATCGCATGGTAATCGTTATTTCTTCATATCCTATGGGGATATTGAAACTGGGGTCTACGGTTAATGATAATCGCAACCAGGACACAACTACGCAGAAGACCGAGCGCAAAAGAGCTTCTATTAAAAGGAAGGGTTTTAATAAGATGCTTTTTTAGCTGTGATATACATACTACTAATTAGGCCTCGGCCCGTAAGCCGTGTTTCAACTCCGCATTCCATTTCCGGTGCTTCCCAAAAGTCAACGCCAGCCCACCCTTGTATACGCACCCTAACTTGTTGAGACACTACAGCCCTCACAGCTGGCCATCGGCCTCCAAAATACATGATCTTGCCAACTCCTTCGCCAACCCGTATCTCAATATCTTTAATACATCCCCGCTCGTCATCCCTGCTGTAAGCCCCTTCCGCCAATCCCACCCCCTATGCAGGTTCTCCTTCATCAAAACACCGCTGCCCCCAATTGATTTCTGCAGCTGCGAAGCAATCATGGAGCTGCCAACCATAGAGAAGCTGCTCGTGCCGCTCATTGAAGAAGTGGATTTCTTGAGTAGATCCATGGGTGTGGACCCTTTCATCCCTTGGGTAGAGGCAACAACGGTCTGGAAAAACTCGTCGCATGCTGAGTATACACGTTCAGGGACAGTTTGTAGATCTTCAATGGCCTTTAAGAGAGAGTCGATCTGGGAAGAGGAGATGAGACGCTCTTTCTGGTTGACAAAGACCATGGACTCTCCGAGTAAGGCGAGTAAGAAGTCGACACTAACAACGGCGCCGCGTTCTTCATCGTACAGTCCGCCTCTGATGTTGTCGTCCGAGCTGGTTATAACGGCAATGAGGGCTGCTGCAGCCTGCGACTTCGTAGAAGGTGGCAGCGGTTTTATTTGTCCGCTAGAGCTGCGAACTTCTTCGTCGCGAAGAGTGTAGAATCGCCGAAG
Source organism: Pseudogymnoascus sp. VKM F-4513 (FW-928) (assembly GCA_000750755.1). Taxonomy (NCBI): domain Eukaryota; kingdom Fungi; phylum Ascomycota; class Leotiomycetes; order Thelebolales; family Thelebolaceae; genus Pseudogymnoascus; species Pseudogymnoascus sp. VKM F-4513 (FW-928). The sequence goes on from JPJW01001581.1 coordinate 36,022, forward strand.
TGTTGCATAGCCACTGAGCATTGTGTGAATTAGTCTCGCAGCTTCATAGTCGAGTCGCGATATCTCGGTCAATGCGTCCTTTGGCGAGGAAATCAGGCGTTGCAGGTGATCGTCTAGCTCGTTTTCCGGAGGGTAGGCCACGGAGTGAAGTAGTGAAAGTGATATGAGCAGGTCGAGCACATCCTTGACCTTATTCTGCTTGTGTGCCAAAGAATAATACCAGATAGCTTCGCCGTATTTGTGCGTATGGTCACTCAGAGAGTTGGCGTATTCCTAGACATCATTAGAAATCAATATACAATAGTTGGGAACTGTATCTTACCTCGGCCACATTCTCGGAATGGACAGTCATTCCAATGTCATTGAGAAGTCTCCAGAGCTTGTCGACAGTAGGTCCGTCCTCCAGAGGCAAATCTCCAATCAGACGACCAACCTCTTTTTCAGAGCGCTCGGCAGAGTCCAACCTCGCAAGGATCTCAATAGCAACCTCCCAGCTTTCACGGGCTACCCTGGGCTTTTTCTTATCTGTGTATTCCAAAGTTCGCCTTTGATCATAGAGAGCCTCGGCATAAGCAACCAGAATTTTGGTTTTGGTGTCTTCAGATTGTTGTGATGGCAGCTGGTTCAGCCCAAGTACGTCCATGTCATCCTGATCAAGGCTATCGCTCATGCCAGCACGGTTCTGCGCTGCAGTCGGCGGCAGCCAGCCTGCAACAGATGCAACCTCAATTATTGCAGAAGAAACCGGAGACGACAGCGAACCAAGAATCAGAAACGCGGATTCAACGTCGAATTCGAATATAGCTGCTAGGCCAACCTCTATCATATCTGCAGTATTGACATGAAAGTCTGTAGAATCCGAAGTTGCAAGGTGGAACGCTTCTGTGAGTTGTCCGAAGGGGGTCGGTGGCTTCGTCGCTTTCCTGTGTGAACGACCAAGTGCAACACGGCGATCATAATGCGGTTGACTCCACCAGATCATGAGACCAACTGTAGCCTCACACCAGTCCTGAGAATTTTCTACAATCGAGGTAACATCTCCAAGCATGAGATTGTACATCGATGTGAGGTTTTGATAAACTTCCCAAGGTACTCGGCTTTCTGCCTTTCTCGCAGCTCCGCTGTACGATTTGTCCATGGAATACATTCCAAAATTCGAAGCTTCGAATGAAGGTGGCTCTTCCTCGTCTGGTTGATCCTTTCCTTCCGCAAATCTCCTAAGATTCTCCAGTCCCTGACTGGCCTTTAGGCGGAACAACGTCCAGTCGCTATTTGTGGTCTCCCAATCCTCTCGTACTCCAGGGCAGTGGTACAATACTTCAAGCATTTCTCCTGTGACCTTTTCCACATTTATCAAGGCCCTTCCACTGTAACCACCTGAATCAGGGTTCCTAACTTCTTTAACAGCCTGTCGTGCATGTTCCCATCCTGCAGTTTGTAAGGCAGTCACTACCCCGCGAACACGGCCTCGGAGAAGGCTATTAACCACGGTATTCCAGAACAAGCGATTGTGGGCAGGGCTGGGCCTTGAACCCAGAATGACCGAGAGCTGAGCCGGGTACGGATCATGGTGCTCGCCCATCCATTCCAGCAATACTTGCGGGACCGTTTTCAGCGTTTGCTTGCCCTCTACCTCTGAGGGATTGTGTAGGCTCAAGAGGGCGGTGCCCAAAAAGTAAGCATAGGCAAAACCTGATGCTCCTGGGCCTGGCCCAATGGCAGTTGAATATGCTGCTGCTTTGTGAGGTCTTGTCCGTTCATGGTAATCTGCCCATAGTTTCAAAATCTCGCCGGGAATGACCGTAGCAACCTCAGTATGGGCTTGCTCGTCTTCATTTCTTCTGATGCCTTCTCGGTAAAGTCGAGCTATGAGGGCCTCTGACTTGAGAATAAGATCATCTCCCTCGTTGACTTCAGGCTGATCCATTTGAGAATAAAAAACCTTTGCTATGCGAGCGAACGAGAAATCCTCAGGACCATCAGGCCCAGAATCTTCAATGGACCTTCTAACACCTGCTAATTCATCGCCTGTACCTCTCCCTAAGGATCCAGATGATCGAAAGTCCGACTGCTCAAAGCCGGTATTTCTTGCCCCATATCCAGGCATCGAGTTGTCGAATCCAAGCAAGTCTTGATCGTTTCCATATCGGTCTTCGTCCATTTCATCGGCCATGCGTGAGATATCGTCTATTGAATAATCGCCCCCTTCGTCAAGTTGATATTCAGATGCATTGTTTCGTTCGCCGTAGGTATATTCAGCGTCTTGCTCGAGCCCAAAGTCAGAAGCCCTGAATTCGTTGCTAAGACCAGATCTTTTGCTCCCAGCGCCTTGTCCGAACATCCCAGATACTGGGGATAGCTCAGGGCTATCAAGGTGCGGAACAGCCGGCGATCTGGCGAAATTGAGAGGTTGTAGAGGTCGGTTGCTGTCGCCAAAATCGAGCCTGGAGCTTCCTAGGACGCTTGAAGGCGGCGGACCCACGGGCGTGAAGGAGCCTGCTGACGACGGGGGAGGGCCAGCTGGTGTTGTCGAAGGGTTCGAGGCGCCAAAGGGATTGAATGCGCCATCCCTCCGCCTGTCTGGTGTTGAAGGCGGGCTGGAAGAGTATGAATCTGGAACGTGGAAGGAAGGCATGGCGCAAAAGCAACGGGCGCTCGATGACCCTTAGCTACGCCAATATCTGAAAGGTATGCAATATATTTCGCTCAACGAGCTATTGCTGTGTGTCGTGGGTTGGGTTATTGGAGCTTGCGTTACTTCGTTTGTTTACAACGCTGCTGCAGGGACCCTGTCGAGCGCGTCTAAATTTCAATATACTCGCGATGATTGATGCGGTTCGGCAGAACAACGGCAGTCAAAGTTTGCCTGCCAAACTACTAACTTTACAACACCACCCATTCCTGAACGATTTATCTCTATAGATGGCCACTGCTTCAATCACAGAACTGTCATAAAAACAATATACGAATGGTTTTAATAGCTCCATTGTTAACCACATTTTCAATATGGGGATTTGAAACATCTATCGCATCTTTGGCACATACTCAATACATTTATGTAGAACGTGAGCTAAACATGGGCTCCAATTACGCCTGTCACAATATGAATCGAATGGATCATTGGAAAGAATATCCAAACGATGCTCTGCTGAAACTTTCTCTATTTCGTACTTCTATACAATACAGAGGGCCCTTTGGCTACTCCGTATGAACCATTCAAACGATCCAGCTTGAGATAGACCATACGTTTACACCCAAGCACAATCTACAACCCCTCGCTAATGGGACAGACACCCTTTATGCCTCCTCGCCGTGCTCGGCACGCCCTGGCTTCGAGTTCAGGTAGTGGTTCCTGGTCAAGGTTTAGTTATATTCACGGATAATTCAGTGGATGATGTTCCTACCTCTGGATAGCCCAGTCCATAGCAAGGTATGCAACAATGAATGGAGGAGCGACGTAAAGGACCTGGGCGCTGAATCGCCTCCAGGTGTTGAAGAAAGCGGCGTGAAGGGTTCCGGCAAGAGGACGCTGAGCGTTGGAGCTCAGGCCGTAGTAGATGATTCCCTTTTGCTTGGGGGTACCTAAAAACACAAAGTATTAGCCACTTGGTCCAACTCTCCTCCTTCCGCGGTCGTTGTTGCCCCAATGGCGAAGTTGTGTATATCTTGAACTCGTTGTAGTGCATCCCGATATGCCCCGACGTCGCCATTTACACATCTCGAAATCATTGAAGGATAGAGTGTCCCATACCGAAGTTGCCCCATTCACCGATGTACCTAAAGAGATATCAATTAGCATATGAGGACATCTTAACCACGCCGTATCAAAGTTGCCAGCCGGGGCAGGACTACTGCTCAACATGCAGAGCCACCACCACACCCCCCTCTTGTCCTGGATTGCTCAGGTTAAGGGCCAATGCTTACCTTCCGTACTTTCCGACCTCAGGGCCGCCGCCGCCAAAAAGAGCTTGAGTTGGGCGCATATTGAGTGATGTGTTGGATTGGCTTGAAGAAGTTTGGTCATCGGCTCTCGGGAGGATGAGCGTCAAGATCTTGCGACCGCTTGTGAGGCGCGCCAAGCCGCAACCAAAAACGGACTAGCGCGATCCATCGAAATTGTAACGAGCAGGCCAGTACGATCAACCTCAAAAGTATAGCTCCAGAGAGATACTGAACGCGTTCATCTACCACCTCCCACGACCTATCCGCACTCTAATTCAAGATGGCGCAAGCACTCAACACCCTGTATAAGCTTGCGGTTCCCCTCGCAGTCGGAGTTTCCTTTGCTCAAGCTTCGATATACGATGTCAAGGGTGGAAGCAGAGCCGTCATCTTCGATAGGCTGGCTGGTGTAAAGGAGAATGTTGTCAGCGAGGGAACACATTTCTTGATCCCATGGTTACAGAAGGCCATTCTCTACGATGTCCGAACGAAGCCACGAAACATCTCGACGACAACTGGGTCCAAGGATTTGCAAATGGTCAGCTTAACACTGAGAGTGCTGAGCAGGCCCGACGTTAAGCAGCTGCCCAAGATTTACCAGGTATGACAAGCCCCCCCAAATGACGCGTCTAGGATTGTGTCTGACCTGCTACAGAACCTCGGACAAGATTACGATGAGCGTGTCCTCCCATCCATCGGAAACGAAGTCCTCAAATCCATCGTCGCCCAATTCGACGCCGCCGAGCTCATCACCCAGCGTGAGGCCGTCTCCAACCGCATCCGCAGCGACCTCCTCAAGCGTGCCCAAGAGTTCAACATCGCTCTTGAGGACGTTTCCATCACCCACATGACCTTCGGAAAGGAGTTTACCCGCGCCGTCGAGCAGAAGCAGATCGCCCAACAAGATGCTGAGAGGGCACGATTCATTGTCGAGAAGGCCGAGCAGGAGAGGCAAGCAAACGTTATCCGTGCTGAGGGAGAAGCCGAGTCTGCCGATACTATTTCGAAGGCAGTGGCGAAGGCAGGAGATGGTCTTATTATGATCAGAAGGATCGAGGCCAGCAGGGAGATTGCACAGACGTTGGCGGGCAACCCCAATGTCACATACCTGCCAGGCGGTGGTGGAGAGGGCAAGGAGGGTGGCAAGTTTTTGCTGGGCTTGAGATAAACAGTGTTGACAGAACTAAGTGTAATAGTAGTATAGTAAAATGTATAGCATCTCCCCTGGGTTTTATGGCAAACCATCTTTTATCTGGCATACTCATATGTGTGTAGCTTCTATGGAACTGATGTGGATGGACATGTATGTGGACATCTGACGTTGTAACCTTTGTTGTATGTTTTACGAGAATGATGTTACCATCGCGGTGGTTTACATGGTAATATAAATTTCACCATAGAGCACTTTTGCCTTTCGATACGCCTGCCTCTTCATTCAGTATACTTTTCTCTTTTCATGGGCATTATATCAAGTCCCAAGCCTCTCGCATTTTTATCAATAACAGCTAACTTCTCTACTTCCGTAGTTTCTTATTCACCATGTCTCTCGCCCATTCTTCAACATCCGCAGTCTGGATGCCCTGTTGCATATTAAATGTCTGAGCCTCATTCCAACTCATGCCCTTCCCCTTTCCAAAAACAACCCTATATTTCCACAGCACATTCCCCGGGTCCTTCTGCAACTCGCCCTCCATCCACTCAACAGGCCACTCTTCTCTCTTCACCGGCTTCGCCACAATATTCTCAACCAAATTTGCAAGACGTCCATAGCTAATTGTCTCCCCAGCCGTGTAGACGACTTGATTCACAATCCTCGGCTCCGCAAACACAATCTCCGCAGTCAGCATCCCAATATCCTGCGCTGTCGTGACCGTGACCTTATTTTCCCAACTCCCCAAGGACCGAACGACCGTTCCTTCTCCTTTCTCGCCACCTAGCACAACCACTCCAAAGCTCGGCTCGAAAAGAAAGTTGGTGAACATTCCCGTGCTGACGATGACCCATTCTGTTGAGCTTTGTCCGCGCAGCAAATCTCGCACGTCCAGCTGCTCATCGAATAAGTCCTGAGCTGAGCCCCGGCCAAGGACGTCATAGTCAACACCAAATTGCCATGGGAAGAAACGCTTCACGCCTCCCTCCAGGGCGGCCTTGGCTATCTTAATCTGTGTGCCCGGCCCAGCGATGAAGCCAGTGCAGGAGATCACGGTGTGATAGGGGGCAAAAAGTTGAGCTAGCTCGGCGGGCGAAGATTGAACGATGTCGCCTGGAATAAGGGTGATTCCCAGAGCTTGAATGGCGGCAACATCGGCGGCTTTGCTTGGGTCGGTAGAGCTGATAGTGGACGGGCGTAAAAGGACGTTGATTTGTGTTTTTTTGCTGGATGGGTGGGCGGCGAGGCCTTTTAGAACTTCGGTTCCAAGCTCACCGGCGCCCAGTACGAGTATGGAAGACATAGTTGGATGCGCCCGGTGCGGGTTGATAGTTGAATCCGATGATATTGAGAAATCCAAACTTACTTATAGCAACAATGGCAACTACGTGGCCTCGATCAAATAAATACTCTTGCTTGATCGTCGGTTACAAATGCGGACTTTGGAGATAAGACATTGTGCTCGCAGGATACTAAGTTACATAAAGAAACGTGATTATTCAGCAAAATCACCGTCTGCAAGACTAAATCCTCCTTTCAACCCACCATAAAGTAGTTGTCACGGTTATTCGCTGTCTTGATTGCTAATTCATTTCCTCGGCGGAAATAATGTTATACAGTTGCGGACCGTACAGCTACAAATGCAGAAGCCCTTCTCTTACATAACCTCCATCCCCTACCATATCTAGCCCCTGAACGCCAAACCATCATTGATACGGGCATAACCGCAACCCGGGTATCTAAAACCTTAGTTTTGGCATAAATGCAACTATAAAGAATGCCGCAAACATTAGTCCAAAAATCCATGCGTAAAGCATCATCCGTCCCCACCACCCCTTCCCCTCGCTCATCTGTCGTAGATATCCCATACGTTTGCTCGCAGCCTCCATCCCAGTCACATTTCTGTCTAATCCCTCGCCTGCTCTATCCACCGTCTCTTTCTCTGACTCCAAGGTCTGAGAAAACGACTGTGATGAAGCTTTTAATGCCTGGGCCATGGACAAAAGGGAGGTCGTGAGCTCTTCCTGCTCGGCACGGTGGTGCTTCATGAGGGATTCTGTAATTGGGGCGGAGGTAGAGGAAGAGGTTGTTTGGGCAGTATCAACGCCAGCAGTGGCATCACCGTGTCGCGCGCGAAGGGACGACGGGAATAGCTCATCGCGGGCGTTTTGTGGTTGAGCTGATGTTTGGGTAGCTTGAGCAGCGGCGCGGCGTTCAGAGAGAATTTGCTGGTAATCGGCATCATCGTCATCCGTCGTATCGCCGGCGGCAGGTGTATGGCTGTCGCCTACAGACTCGGATGGGGTGTCCTCGCCCAGGAGGTCTTCTCCTTCGGATGAGGCATTGTCGTCATATTCCTGCCCAGCCTAAAGGGGTGGAGTGTTAATCTAGTTGTGGCAGACAAATACAGTATGGAGGGGTAGGCTAGGGAATCATACTGCGTTCAGTTCGTGTAGCCTTGCATCGAGTGCGTCCAACTGTTGTTTTTTTGTCTGGATATCGCTGTGCGCATCTTGCCTATTCGGCTGTGGTTTTAAATTGGGGCTTTCCTGCTCCAGGCGCAGCAGTAACGTCTTAGCATATTCTAGATTCTAAGAGTATAGTATTAGCGACCTTTCCAAGTGTTCTACCGCCACGGTAACTTACAGCTTCAACCTTGCGCCTTTCAAACCCCGAGGCTCGCAAACGACGTGACGTTTCGGCATCCGGTTCTAGTAGAGTATTTTGGAGCCGCGATATTAAACGGGTGAGGTTTAAAGATGTATGATCAGGAGCTCTTGCTCCTGAGGTGGAAAGCCGCGCCATACTGTTTATCTCTCCTCAATAACTACAGGCGTTGTCGACATGGTGGTTATGCTGTCATCATATGTGGCTTATTTGGGGTTGTGGCTGAAGTGATGTGGCTCAAAATGTAATAAATAATCACGTGATTCTACCTCCAAAACATGCTGCCTCTTTGGGTTTCATTTTTGGCAATGACAAAGTGAGAGTTGAAGTCAAATCATAATAAACTGCCTGGGGAGTTTGGGTAAAGGTTTGTTCCAGCTACGATGTCCCACATATTTAAAAATGGCTTTTCAGCTGATTTCCACTGCTATTTTCCGACGCTCACGAGACAACACCTTGAGCACTCCTCGTCCCCGTCATGCATTAACTGCCAATACTTACTGACTCGTGGTTAAGATACAAGTGCGTTATAAGAGCCAGGATCGCAGGATCAGCTATAGTATTATCATTATCACGGTGATAGCACTCGCCTCATCACAGACAACGCACGATGAGCCCTCTTGAAGGTAGTGTGAAGTCCAGTTAGTAAGGTGCACGCGACGTGCTCGAGAAACACTCGACCCGCCTCACTGCACCGTCTTTGCAGGAAGAGCTGACCAGTCATGAAGGTGCCAAAGCAAAGCTCGAAAGGTGAAGCACACGACGCATTCATGCCAAGCCTTGTCCAGTCTGGTGGTTTTTCATACACACCACCTCTCTGGAGACGCCAGCGTGCTGAGAGCCAACGGTTCAATCAATAAAATACAAGTTTGAGAACAAGTTACGAGGAAGCCTGCTCATGCGGATGGATCAATATGGAACTCTGTGGACGTGTGCAAGACACCCCTTCCAACCCACGAGCTGAAAAGTCCCTCTCGATTGGAGGTTGGCAAAAGCCGCTGAAGCACTACACGACACGGGCCGCATCAACCGCGGCCAATTGCTTTCAATCAAGGAGCCAGAAAAGAGGGGTTACTCTCGTAGCCGGGCCACTTGACAAAACCTTGGCAGCCTTTGCGAAGTTTTGCGAAGTATTATTGCTGACAAGAGGCGATCACACAGGTCATAGCCTCGTACTGTTTCCATTGGTGACCAGCTTCGCGGCCGGTGTGAAGTTGTGGACACAATTGTAATCGTTTCGCTGCTATCGCTGCTGTCACTGGTCTCACTGCCCAGACCGCCTTTTCATTTTTCTCATGGTTGGCAGAGAGCGGAGCACAAGTGGAGCACAAAACAAAAGTCAACTCTGCATCTTGCTGCGGTTGCACCCTTCATCAGGGTTGTGGCCCACTAAAACTGCATGTCCCGTACGAATCACGGATCCGCGCGGAACGGATCAGCGCGGGACAGCGGGCGGACGGGAGAACCCATCATTTCCGAAGGGTTCCCTTTCCTGGGTTGTCTCTGTTCCACCGCAACGAAACATTTCCAAGACACGTACCGGCGCATATGGTTATATCAAGTCTGGATATGTGCGTAATATGGTCATTTCCAAGCAATAGTCTACCATATGCGACGCCTCGCGCTTTGCCACAAATGTCCGCGCCATTTTCCTGGTGCGGTAGCGGGTTGGCGTCGAGTGTGATTGATCAGAGAAGACCGCCTTGCACCTGCCATTTCAAACTGGTTGGCTGATGTGCGGCACTATTTTCTGACCAGCTCCATGCAATGCCAGCAGTAGCCTGCCCTCGAGTCGCCGAACTTCACTGGCCGCAGAAGTGTCGGCCGCGCTGAAACCAACACATCTGCCTTCTGAATGGACATCTGTATGCTCCTCATGCACTTCATCTCACAGTCACAATTAAGGAAACGAATGAGCTCCCGCTTAGCCTCCCTGATTCGTGGCTAATTCGAGCGAGTGAGGTGAGAGTTTGGGGACCCTGCGGCAAGTTGGACAACGCATTCCCACACCTTCATTAAAACGCACGTCCATCTTGTCTCACATTGCGCACTGTTCACAAGCGAAAGATTTCCCACATCCCATAAGTCGCGCACTCCCCATTTTCTTCCCCCTCCGTTCTTTTCCCACGAAAACCTCACTGCATTACCTCCCATTTGGATAGTATTCATCCATTCTATACTATACCCACCTGGACTTTGTACCGATTATTCCCATCTGGATACAACAACACTTAGCCGGACCCTTAAACTACGGACGACATCTACCGCTCTTCTAACCACTTGGAATTCCATTTTGTTCGTGACTACAGCCAGGGATACCAGCACCCAAACAATCCAGAGGTCGACCCGTATTTCGCACCATTAGGACATGACTACTCTTGTTGCAACTTCATTTTTGCCTGACATGATGGCCAGACACAGACTGCAAGACCACACCGACGATGGATCGGCCAGGTATATGGATGTTCCGTTGAGGGATCAATACAGTGAACCCCTATGGTCACCCCAGACAGTTGGAGGCCCACAGAACTTCCACGCACCACATGCCCAAGCCGGAATCTCCAAAGGATACCAGAATTCCCAATCTGGTGTAAGGAGCCGTTCGTCCCAGAATGGAACCCCTCCAGGATTAGATGAAAGCCCATTCTATCGCAACATTTCGCTCCAGTGGAACCAAACTCCCCCTTATACCATGGACGAGATGGCGCCGCTATACACAGAAACTTCCTTGGAAACCATGGTATCTAACACAGACCTTACTTCTGGAAGTGACCATCCCGGTACACTGGATTCCTCCTACTCTGTATCCTCAGACCACCTGGACACTCTTGATTGCTCTTCGAGTCTATCTGATACTGGTCTTTATACAGACAACACAATCTTTGTGAAAAATGAATTCAGTGAGTTACAGTTTCTGGACGAAGAGGATACCAAAGCCGGAGCCTTTCATACCGGCCTGAGTAATGGTGTTCCCCGGTCGCCAAGCCACATGGTTCCTATTGCCAACGGATCTCCTACGCACATTTTTGCCATGGGAGCGGACGAGAGCATCTATACCACAGGATCAGAGATTATGCCACATTCCGTGGTGACATCCGGAGCCCATACTGGAGATTATCACCCGGAGTTTTCTTGGATGTCTGGTGACCATACCGGCCCAAAGGTCTCGTCGCCCACATATTCAATGTCTGGCCTTTCAATTCCCATGTCCAGGAGGAGCAGCGCACGTGATGCCCTACCAGCCTTCAATGGCCAGTCCCCCAGGTTCGTTTACCCCCTTGCCCTGTGCCTTGCGTTCACCTCTTAACACAAATCCCGCCATTAGAAGCTCCAGGAAATCCGTGGTGCTCAACAACAGGATTGACGAGGATTCCTACCTCAGATTTGGCGCCGAACCCTTGGAGTTCCTCGAAGACCGCCTCAGTGACCGAGGTCGCCGCAATGGCGAAACAACCGAAATGGACAATGTTGCCCGGGATCACCCTTATTACCACTCTGCCGTCCTTGGCTCGGATAGATTATATCACTGCCCATGGGAATCCATGAACCCTCCTTGCAACCACAAGCCCGAAAAGCTCAAGTGCAACTACGAGTACGACTTTATTTTATCGCTCCTATGCATGTTCTATACTAATACCACCATTGTAGCAAATGTGTCGACTCCCACTTGAAGCCCTACCGGTGCAAGGTCCAATCCTGTGGAGAAACACGCTTCTCATCAACCGCCTGCCTCCTTCGCCATGAGCGTGAGGCCCATGCCATGCACGGACACGGCGAGAAACCATTCCTCTGCACCGCAGAGAAGTGTGACCGAGCCATCCCCGGAAATGGATTCCCCCGCCATTGGAACCTTCGTGACCACATGAAGAGAGTACACAATACTGTACCTGAGCCAACTGACTCGGATCAACCCACCAGAGTGCCGCGCAAGCGCAAGACCAGCTCTGTTGATGGTAAGATGAGGAAGAAGAATACTGCCAGCTCTCCTCCCAAGGATGTTCCTGCGCCACAACCAGTGAAGAGTGAGCCCAGCCCTGAGGATCAGTTCCGTGAGCAGCGCCGCCAGCTCCTGTCTGCCATGGAGCTTCTCAATGATCCGAGTGACCCGGAAGCCATGGATAAGCTCCGCCGAGCCAATGCGTACATCAAGGAGATGGCAGCCACCTCTCAGAAGATCGCCAGGACCAACAGCCCCACAGGTTGAACAACACCTCAGGATGCACGTAATGGTATGTTTATAACCTTGTTTGTACCTGGTGCGCTTCAGTGTCTAACCCATGCTTCGTTCAACAGACCAAAGACTACAGTAATAGCGGAGCCAGACCGCAGGATTTTCTTGACCTTGCATGGATATTGCCAGCCAGGAGATTATCTGCCTTGTTCCCTATCTATCTACAGTCATGTTACCAGTCATGCACACAGAACAGTTTTAGAAACTACAAAGACCATTGGAATGCCCAAGGATACACGGTACGGCCATGGAAAAGAAACCAAGACCCCACGAGTCAGTACCAGTCTGCTCGTTGGGAGGACAATTTAGACCCGGACACGGAGAATCAGGAAGACAGCCAAGAGGATCTACTTTTACTGCATTGTCAGGATTATAGAGTATACCCAAGGATGAAAAGCGGAACCAGAGTACGACAGATGACGCGCAGAGCCGGTTCGCGGAGAGGTGCTCGTGACTTAAAAGCCATGTGTTGCTTATAGTTAGTTAGCTGGGTTGGATCGAGAAGGATGAGATGGACGGAGCTGAATTTTGGAGTGATGTTTTTGTATTTGTTTGATTATTTTTTAGATAGACTGCATAACTATGCGCGTGTTTTTACCATGATTAACGTTCAATGAGTATATGTGCCAGTTGTAATAGCCAGCTGTAATAGCAGTACGTCGTGTGTGTATGATGGATAGCATTACTGGGTAAGTTTATAGTATTTTCCTTCCAACTATGACAGATCTAAACGCCTCGGGTATCGCTTTCTATCCCACAATCCATCCATCCCAGCACCACGCTATTTCCCAATCCTCCACCGCCCCTACATCTCCTCAAAAGCCGCATTCAAAAACCCAATAAACCCCTCCCTTACCCTCCCAGCACCACTTGGCTCAAGCCTTTGCAGCTGTATAT
>JPJW01001583.1:0-62089 GCA_000750755.1 Pseudogymnoascus sp. VKM F-4513 (FW-928)
TTGTGCTTCAGCGGCCTCAAGTTCAGCGGCTGCAGCTGCTTCCGCCGCCTCTGCCGCAGCTTCAGCAGCAGCCTCAGCAGCCGCCGCCTCAGCTTGTGCAGCGCGTTTCGCTGCAGCTTGCTGCTTTGCTGATACCTTTCGTGGCTGGCTAGCCTTTGCGCCTCTTGCTTTGGGGAGAGGTTTCGACTCCTCAATTTCCATCGCCTCTAGCTCCTTTTCGAGAGCTGCCTCGTCTATTTCCGCGTCTGCCGCTGAGAACATGTCGTGATCTGTCTTCGCGACCTTGCTGGTTCGTGTTGCTCGTCGAGTCGGTGCTGCTGAAGCCTTGGGTTCCGGTTTGACTTCCAGATCTTCTTCATCACTCAGCGGCCTATTGAGATCATCTTCGAGCATTCTATCGATTTCATCCTCATCCGGCACATGTGCGCGGAGGGATGCCTGCGAGGCTGTCGAGACCTGCCGAGATGTCTTCGATTGACGGCCCTTCTTCTTGGGGGCAGCCTTTTTAGTCGCTGGCTGTTCGATCACAGTAGACTCTTCCATCTCCACATCACCCATTATGTTCTCTTGAACGGCAATGCTTCCCCGTGTCCTGCGTTTGGACGGTGGAGCTTGAGCCTCCATCACACTCGTAGCATCCTCCATCGCTTCACTGGCCCTCTTCTTCCCTCGCTTGGGCTTTGGTGGTTCAATTGCCACCACGTCGACTTCGTCATCCGGTTCTGGCAACTCGCTGACCTCAGTGGGTTCTTCCTTCTTCTTCTTGCCTTTGGCAGGGGCCTTCTTTCCTTTGGGCGCCTTTCGGGTGGATTGAGAAGCAGTTGTAGCGGTTGTCATTACACTGTCACCTTCATCAACCTCCATGTCAACTATAGATGGTGCTTCTGTGAGGGCGGATTGTGTTGATAGTCTTGACGCCTTGGAGGCGCGGGGTTTCCTTCCCTTTGCTGCTTTCTTGGCGATCGGGCTTTCCGGTTGGTTGCAAAGTGTGAAGAAGGCGCAATCGTGGGATCGAGCATGATGTTCGTGACTACAATTACATTAGCGGTGTATCCGCACTATGTGTGCTTTGAACTCACAATGGCTTATCCGCTGGCTCCCAGCCATCCAATGCAAGAGTACAGTAGACACACTCCGCGTAATCATCACCTTCTGGCGTCGGCTTGTGAATCCACCCAGCTTCCACCAGCTATATGTCGTCAGTAACGGCCATACATATGATCCTCGCCATAACATACCTGCTTAGTCTTGCACTTCCACCCCTTCTTCCCCTCATGCGGCCAGCGATCTCCAAACGTCGCTTTCCTCGCATCCACCATCCGTGTGCTCATCGGGTTCTCCAGATGCATATCACCCACCCGCGCTTCAATACACGACGTAACCGCCCATCCGCAGCCAGGTGACAACTTCAGATGCTCCTCGAGCGGATTGTCGCCCTTCTCCCACCCGCATATCGACTCTCGACAAAGGAAGCACTTTACATTGTCGGGGTTCTCGTGGGATGGGAGGAAGAAGAATCCTGCGCCTGCCAGCTGTGGCGCGTTAGAAATGGTCTAAACTGCTGGAAAGTGCCTCATCATACCTGTTCTGGGCTGAGCCATGAGTGCGGCCATTTCATGGATTTTGGGGCGCGTCCTGTCGCATTGGACCCTCGCCGTTTCGGAAGTGGTTGCGCTGTGTGAAACGACTCTAACCGTCCAACTTCTGTGTAATACTGATCTGGTATATCCGCCGCCATTGTTTTTGGAAGTTACGGCGCACTGTCGTAAATGTGTCTGTGTTGGAGCTGTTTTGCTGTTCTCGTTGTTTGGCGATTCAATGTGGGACACGCCGCGAGCGGAACGATCAAAGGTAACACCGCGCGATAAGTAGGCGTTAAATGGGCCGAGTCGCTATTAAATGATGCTTCATGAGTGGGAATCCCCAAAAGATTATAGTCGTACGCGTCGAAATGTTGTCGAGGGTAATTGCTGGGCGATGAATGTTGCGGGAGTCCAGGATGTTATTGTTTACATCGGAGGGTAACCCGCGATTCTGCAGCCCCACACCGCCGTTGCTTCCTAATCTGGTAGCTTGGAACTCCACATTCTCCAGGTACAGTTATATGTGATAATTATGTTTGCTTTATGTTCACAATCATTCATGTCAATACTTTGTATGCCCGTTAACATTGATTTTTTGTTGACCTGACCCGAATCCCGCAGAAGAATACCTATATTCAGGAAAAACGACAATACGAGGTCGAAAATGGACTCATCTGGTACCGAATCACTGTGTGGTGGTATTAAAGAGGTAGAGAGGGGGGTATCGCTACCGTAAGGGCTGCTATCACCATAGCATTCTGCTGTCGTCGGTCCTGCTGTTGCTTGGTTTTCTGCTTCTGAGAACACTGTCTACGCATGCTGTAGCTTCGATTTTGGGGCGTTTGGCTCATTACGTGGAATCTTGTCTTCGCCTATAGTCTGATTTGTGGACGCTGTGTTTCTCGTGGCCTGTAATAGCGGTCTTATTTAACTACCTTTCTACACGGGCTTCTCGGCATGTGGTAAAGGAGGTCCTATTTCAAGGCCGAGAGATATAGCTATAAGACAAAACGTTTGCTAATTTCTCAATTCATAATCGCTACCACCATATGTTCAGCACTCCCCTTTTCACCAGCAACTCTTAGCTACCTATTTACAATATTCCCATCCCCCTTTGACTCTTTTTGACCTAGCTCTATTCCGCAGCAGGTGCAAGGACAAAATCCACACAAGACTCGTAGGTCTGCTTTGCACCAACTCCATACCACCACCACTGGATGACCTAGAATCAAAGTTAGTATTCCAAATTGCACTATCTGAAGGATTTCACTTACACATTCACCCGCAGTCGTGCACTTGCCCTCCTCAATATCACTTGGGATCGTGACAGAGAACAAGGTGTTGTTCTCCGGAACAGTGGGTAGCGTCTCGTCCGCATAGCTGTCCCAGTAGAGCAGCTCACTCCCAACAATCGAGTTGGATGCCGTATCGACAATGCTCACATTGGCTGTTCCAGCGTGGAGAATGCGAAGGTAAACCTCGATTGGGACAACCTGGCCAGGGGAGTAAGTCTGAACTGGACCACTTGCCTCCTCGTCCAGCTGGAGACCTGTGCAGAGCCAGAGGTTGCACTCGTCGGCATGGTAGGTCGAGTCTACGGCAGCCACTTCTGGTTTTCCTTCGACGTGGTCGGTCACATCTTGTTTGTGAAGAAGCGTCACGGCTGTTCCGCAGGCTGCGAGGGAAGCGGCTCCAGCGATTCTGGGGGTGGGGCTGGTGATTACTCCATGGGCGGATGCTGTGCTTGCAATGCCAGCAAGGGCGGCTAATGAGAGGTAACGCATGATGATTTGTTTACGATAGACTGGGTATTTGACAAAAGTTGGAAATAGGAATAGGAAAATGGGTCAAAGTGATACGGGGACAGTTATATATCTATTTCTAATCAGACAGAAATATCACGCAGCTTACTCGAAATTAGGCTACTTCCCACAGCCTGTTGTGGTTAAATAATATATAAACGGAGGAATTTAAAACGGCCGGCTCCATACCTGGGTAGATCGACAACTTTATATATGCTGCTTATGCCTCTCAGCTGCCTTTTGGGTGTGATGAAACTACCGGCTATCAACTTTATATTAACGCAGTAACCGTGTTGAGTTGGGTTCGCTGGGTTTAAAGGCTAAGCGGCGGAAGGGATGGGGTGCATCCGCATGGAACGCCGGCAATTGTTTTCTCAGATTGGTGGACCGATCAATGGGGTACACGGAACGTCTACCCCGCCAATACTCTAATCCGCACGTCAGTCATCAAGAACACAATCGGACCATTCGGATGCAATTCTTTCCGTACAGCCCCTGGGTAAAATATACCGAGGCTTGATACTTTAATTTAGAATTGTGCGACTTTCAAAGCATTATCCTGTTCTGGATATTGAGACCATGCCACCGGGCCAGTCATCCACATACACCAATCCAGACGCCAGGGGCTACAGACTGCCTGAGCTCACCGATGCGCCAATCGTGAAGAAGTTTCATGAGAGCTTGCCGCTATATGCGCCAACTCCTCTTGTATCCCTTGATGAGCTCGCGGCGAAGTTTGGAGTAAAGAGCGTCGTCATCAAAGATGAAGGAAATCGATTAGGACTCCCATCTTTCAAGATCCTAGGCGCATCATGGGGAACATTCCGAGCTATAGCATCCAAGCTTGACCTCCCGCTTGATAGTAGTCTCGAGGATCTGTCCGAGGCTGCGAAGAAGGCTTCCATCAAACTATTTGCTGCCACGGATGGTAACCATGGACGGGCCGTGGCATATATGGCCAAGCTACTGCACCTTCCAGCCGAGATATTCGTCCCTAAGGCTGTAAGCAGCCATGCTCGGGAACTCATCGTCAATGAAGGTGCTGAAGTGATGGTTATTGATGGTGACTACGATGACACCGTGGGTCGTGCCGCCGAAAAGTCGACAACGTCCCCAAGTGGGCTTCTGGTCCAGGACATGTCATTTGAAGGATACGAAGATATCCCAGCCTGGATTGTTGATGGCTACTCTACTATGTTACACGAAGTTGATTCTCAGCTTGCAGAACAGGGTTTGGAACCCACAACCATCATCACGCCAGTTGGTGTGGGCTCCCTTGCTACAGCCGTCGTCACCCACGCCAAATCCAGAGGTCACCCAGTTACTGTGCTCGCAGTTGAGCCAGATACTGCTGGATGTCTCCACACCAGCCTCAGGGCTGGTGAAACGACTACTGTCAAGACACCTGGAACTATCATGACGGGATTGGACTGCGGTACTGTCTCGACTGCCGCCTTTCCAGTTCTCCAGGCTGGGGTTGATGCCAGCGTCACCGTTTCCGACTCTTCATCACATGAGGCGGTGCTGTACCTAGCCAGACATGGCGTTTCGCTTGGGCCATGCGGTGCAGCCGGCCTGGCTGCATTCTTAAATATCGCACCCACAGAACCTGCGACTATTGGTCTGAACTCAGAGTCTGTGGTTGTCATATTGGGAACAGAGGGGTCCCGCCCTTACTTCGACAATCTCTGATTATACGTTTGTAAAATATATATTAAAATTCTATTTTATGTGCTATAGCAAGTTAACAATTCCCGCTCCATGAGCGAGTGGAAACAAATGCACGGCGCCGTCATAATACAGTGCACCGAGGGAGCAATCAGCTTTGTCTAATTTCGTAATTCCCTTACGCCTGCCGTTGTAGTTTTGCTCTCGCTATCATCGCTGGGTATCCATCGCTAGCAAAGCAACCACCTCCGTCCAGCGCGCCAAATGGGTAATCATCGCTCAATAAAACCGACCAAAAATCATCTCATATCGTCCGCCCATCTTATCCACGGCAGCAGGAACCAAAGCACATGTCTAAGAAAGTCAGCATATGTCAACAATAATAATAAGGGCAATAACTTACCTGGGTTTCCTCCAGTGCGGACGGCCCTTGGCTTCTTCACTTCCACCACCTTCTCATTTGGGATGAGGTTCAGGATCGAATCGGTATCTCCACGCTCACCGTTGAACAGGGAGATAGCACGGAACTTGTGCCAGATGGCCTGAGGGAAGTGTCCTGAGGCGTTCTTGTTGTATGGGGAGTTGGTATAGCGCGCCATTTTGATATGGTGAGGTTGAAATAGCTCTGTGTGTGGTATTTGGGTTTGACTTTGTCAGCGTTTGAAGGTGACAGTAGGTCTCGCCGCGAATGTGGGTGAAGGTAGCTTTATACTGTGAACGTTAGCCATGTGAACTGCATGCAGGTGCCTCTCGGGCGAGTGCCTCTCGGGCGAGTGAAAGAAAATGCAGTGTTTATCCAAAGCGGACAAGCCTGGGAACAAAGCACTTGACATGAGGGATGGGGTCTTACAAGATTCGGCGGGATAGTCTCACGGGGGAGATTTGTACGTTTGTGTGGTTGGCGATATGCCGCTGGAGCTTGGACGGCCTCGTGCAGAAGGGTTACACTGTTTGCTAAAAGGCACTACTCAACGGGTAAGTGTGTGTACCACCGGTTGTGATGTGGGGACTAGCTTTTTAAGTGAAAAAAGGTTGAGCCGTGGGAGTACAGAGTGATTGATTAGTTTCTTTGTTGGTTTAGATAGTAGAGTAATCGGTTGTTGATGTTATAATGGTTTTCAAGAATCACCCTTTGGCAGGAACTATCAAAGGCTTTATAGTTGATTTCACTTCTTTTTTCACCTCGGATTTCACTTTTATGATTCATAAATGCCAAGGGCGTATGATTGATAACTTATTTGATAACTGCGAAAACCCAACTGCCAAGCTTGACCATTGCTTGTTGTTTTACACATATGCTATAAATTCAGAGTTACTATAGGTTCAAGCAATTTTTGCCGAGCCTTGCCACCGTCAGATGCGAATTACAGCGACTTCGGCAGGATAAACCGGCAATCAGTCAGCCACCTAGCGTCGGTATATCGGAGAACTTCCGAAGAATTACTTTTTTGGGCAAATTCAATTAGAACCGCCATATGCATCATCAGTATAATGAAAAACCACCCCGAATATAAACTCAAATTCTCAAATCCGTCGTTCTGTTCGGGTTGCACCGCTAAAATAAAGGTACGACGTCACTTTTCTAATTATAAGCAGGGGGTGGGGCGCCACCAGAATTCCTTGCATCTGGATCCTGTCGATCGGTTATCGTGATAGGGTCCTTGGCAAGCCTTCGCTCCCGCCTCTAACGGGAGCCGTTGGGATAATGTCAAACGACGACATCAATTTATCGACAACAATCAACTTCACAGCAAAACGCCCGTTATGGTTATCCTCGCAGTCCTGGCGGCGAGCTCGCTGCTGATATCGTCGTCAACTGCGGCAGTTAACCCCGAATTGGTTGGAACATGGTCATCCAAGTCCGCCAAGGTGATGACGGGGCCGGTATGACCGCACCGACTTTAAATTCTTCAATGGACAAGGGCTTATTTATCCACAGGGCTTCTATAACCCGGTCAATGACAGCTTCATCGAGCCATCCCATGCGGGTATTTCATACTCCTTCACTGCAGATGGCTTCTACGAATCGGCGTACTACCGCGCAATCTCCAATCGTACGTTCCCTCCCCCCAGCCCCCAAGCCACATCGCAAGCTAACCCCGCCCAGCAACCAACCCCGAATGCCCCAAGGCGCTTCTTCAATTCCAACACGGCACTTTCACCGAGAATGCCAACGGTTCGCTGAGCCTAAGCCCCATCGGCGTTGATGGGCGCCAGCAGCTGTCCGACCCCTGCAAGAACAGCAAGAACTCCGAGTACACGCGCTACAACCAGCCCGAGCTGATGAAGAAGTACGAGGCGAAAATAGATGATTACAAGAAGATCAAGCGCCTCGATCTGTACCAATTCGATGGCACTCCCATTCAGCCGCTGTACCAGGCGTACAGCCCGCCCATGATGCTGCCCACGGTGACCATGAACCCGACGGACAAGGCTGACGGGGCGAAGGAGACGGGTAAGGCGAAGAGGGGTGAAGGGTTTACAGAGAGCTTGTACGAGCCGCTGAATAGGGACGCCAAGCATATTAAACGGCATATTGCTGGGAAGATGGATGTGACGCCAGGATCCGGTATGGCTGACACGGTGTGGTGGGCGGGTATCGGGATGACCGTTCTGGGCGGCGCGGCGTATCTGTTGTGATTGTAAGGCGGTGGAAGGTTTGATTTTGGTTTTGATTTTGGTGTTATTTAGGCGGCGTATGCATAGACTTGGATAGACTTGTACGGGAGGGTGCATTTGGATGGAATTATTTGTAACGATAAAATGTAGAAATTAAGCATTAAACTCTGCCACGCTATTCAAAACACTGATCCCAATGACCGTCGTGTCGTGGAAACGTCAAACTCTCAATAAAGGCATCCAATTTGCATCGCCCAAGGCTATCGGCGCCGCAATTCTGAAGGGGTATCACACGGTCGTTAATCAGGACCCTCACAAGCTCCTCGTCACGTCCTCCACAGCGCATCTTCTCAAAGTACGAACGAGCTCCAAACGGAACGACCCGGCTCGCCGAATAGCCCTTCGTATCGTCCAAATCCTGCAAGTTCTCCTTATCCAAAGCCTTTGTGGCGTTGAGAAGTCCAAGCGCCGCGTAGATGGACATCATGTCATTGTCATGGCTGAAATCTGCAAACATGGTAGTGTTCTTGTCGAGGGGGAACATCTTCTTCGACTTGTCCAGGGTGGAATTAGTGCTGGTGTGGTCAATGACGGGTTTGCCCGTCAGCCGCGCGATGAGCTCGTTTGCAAACCCCACACCTTGTGTAGGCCCCATGGGATTCCCCTGTGCGAAGCCGTAGAATTTGCCCAGCGATTGATAGTAGTCATAAGAGCGCCATTCGGCCGTGGTGAAGAGGTGGCAGAAGGGCGATAGAGGCGCCTCGTACTGGCTAGGGACCTTATTGGGATCAACGGTGGCAAAGGGGCACATATCCATGAGGTAAATGATCTCTCTCGAAGTCAAGTTAACACCCTTCAAATCCTCGTTGATGCGTGCCTGGATTGGCGGCACAAAGGTCGCAGCGAACACGGCTTGGGCATCTAAGCCGCCATGGGAGAACGGTCCTGATTCGAATGCATCGCAGAGACCACGACTCAGCGTGTTATTAAAGCTAGGATCCTCGGGGATCGGAATTATAGGGTATCCCTCGTCGTAGTCTGGCCCAGTATGTTCGGGGTCCTTTCGCCGGGCTGTTTCAAACCCATCCACAAAAAATAGAGCAGAGGCCAGCATACGATCCTGGTCGGTGGTTCGTATGAAGGGGATTGTATCTTTGGCTAGAGACTGGTAACGCTGATAATGCTTGTATCCCAGCATACTCAATTGTTGTACACCAACAATAGTTAGTTTGTCGGCACCGCTCCTCCATTCATACGATCGAAGGAACTCGTATTGTTGGTCAAGCCTCCCCTCGATATTCCCAACAGTTGTGACGATATGCGCAGCAAGTTTCTTGTACAGGATAGACTTTGTGTACGTAGGATATCTAGCGCCATGACGAGCCAGAACTTGAACAAATGTTATGTCACAAGATGCTGGGGTATCTGCCGATATTTCGGAAGGGACAGTGAAATAAGGGGAGTATTGGCCCCAGTGGTGTGAGATCTCAGGGTGGCATTGGTAGCCATTGTTGATCTCGCCTGCCACCGTACGCTTGCAGGGAAGTGTATGATCTCCAGGACGAGATCGAGCCCATCTGAATCTGTGTTAGTATCATGAAGAAAGTCTGCTCCAATATCACGAAGGCTCCTCCACCATGTATGCACACGTGATAGCAACAAGACGAGAAGACTTACACGACAACCGCAGCAAGGATAATCAGAAAGGTCAAGCAGATTAAACCAATTGTCACTATTATTTTCGCGGCCCTCTGTCTTGCGGTGCTTGGGGCTTCTTCCTCGGCGGCTCGTTGTCGCGTTGGCTCAACATCGCCATCTTCGTTCAATATAGGCTCATAACCTGGCCTTGCCTTCCCGGGGAGATACGACGCGACTGTCTTCACCGCACCTTGGAAATAGGACGCCATCTCCGAAATGTTTTAGCTATCAAGAGCTATGAAGTGCTGGTGAGTAAGCTTGATGTCTCGACGGTGGCAGGTATTCGGAGTCGACCTGGTCGTCTGATATCGCGTCGGCGGTGTACCACCAAGTGTAACCACAGGCGGCAGAGCGGTAAATGCTTATTCAGTGCACTATATCATATGATGTACTCAGTATAATACATTTTGATGCCCTCGCGACGACTTCCATTTAGAAGATGTTATTTTAGAAGGTTGAAGGTCACAGCATACATCGAGAAACAGGGGTTGGAACCTTCCAACAGCAGGGGTTCGGACGGCGCCTATGTATCACCATGTCACACACAAATCTTACCGCCCAACCAAAAGGCCACACGTGCTTGGCGATTGGCCTCAAACGTCGCCACTGCAAATACTATCATGATTTTATCACAGGTAATACAGCTACTCTCGGCTCATAACTCTAGAAGCAATGGAATATATTCAAGACCTCTTTAATATAATATACAGTCTAGCCCTCGTTGCTTCCAGCAGAGAACCCGCCCTCTAATTCATACTATGTCATATTTATAAACGGCTGATGATGGCACCGGCGTACTCGTGGGTCTTGGCCGTTCCGTGAAGATCTCCGGTCAAGGTCTTGCCCTCTGCAAGCGTGTCAAAAATGGCCTTCTCAATGCGCACGGCCTGCTCCTCAAGACCCATGTGTCTCAACATCATGATGGAACTGAGAAGGAGCGCGGTTGGGTTGGCAAGACCCTTGCCAGCGATATCAGGAGCGGAACCGTGAACGGCCTCAAAGATGGAGCACTCATCACCAATGTTGGCAGATGGGGTAAGACCAAGTCCACCGATGAGTCCAGCGCAGGTATCGGACAGAATGTCTCCGTAAAGGTTGGGCATGACCAGCACCTTGTCGTTGTATGGAGTTGGGTCGGTGACAATCTTCAGGCAGGTGTTGTCGATAAGCTCAGCGTCGAACTCGACAGCGGGGAAGTCCTTGGCGACTCTCTGGGCGGTGGAAAGGAAGAGACCATCGCTCATCTTCATGATGGTGGCCTTGTGGACGGCACGGACCTTCAGCTTGCCAATCTCCTCGGCGTACTGGAAGGCGTACTTGCAGACACGCTCAGATGCCTCTCTTGTGATGAGCTTGATGCTCTGCACAACACCGTCAATAACGACGTGCTCAATGCCAGAGTATTCTCCCTCGGTGTTCTCTCTGATGAGAACGGTGTCGACACCGTCGTATGGGGTCTTAAATCCCGCAATAGAGCGGCAGGGACGCACGTTGGCGAAGAGGTTGAATGTGCGGCGGAGGGTAAGGTTCAGGGAGACGTGGCCCTTGCCAATGGGTGTCTGAATATGTTTAGTAGCGTAACTTGCAACGATGGGTTGGTATCCTTACGGCAAGAGGTCCCTTGAGAGCAACCTTGTTCCTCTCGATGCTCTCAATAGTCTCGTCGGGGATGACAGTCTTGCCATCCTTCAGTCGAGGAGTAACATCAACTGGCTCCCATTTAATTGGGGTCTGCAATGCAATGTCAGTCTAATTCCATCGCAAAAGAAATGCCGCAAATCGTACATTAGCAGCCTTGAAGATGTCCTTCACAGACTGGGCAATCTCTGGGCCGATACCGTCACCCTCAATCAGACTGACAGTGTAAAGTCCCTGTTCAATCGTTAGTCAAATGTCTTGTTACCATTCCATGTCGACTCCAATCGGTCGGCCTGGTGCCATGTCGCAATGTGTCGACGACACTGTAGCGTCGCGATATTGACGCAATTCGGGGTAGCATACATCAGATCCCTTCTTTCCGTGGAACTTTGCGACTTTGTCTTCGGTGCTGGCGCCTGCAGCATATGTCCTGGTCTGTCAATCCACATGGTTAGCAGGCGGGACTCCAATTGCTTATCAATTTGGGGTAATTTGGGGTTCAAACCTGGAGAGAAGATCGCATGGCAATACCAGATGCACGAAGGCATTGGCGGCGCGCAGGCGCAGCAATGGACCGGATAGCAAGCATCTTGAAATATCACACAGAGAATGCCGCTCTCGCGCGAATGCAAGATTGTTGGAGAGATAGAGTTATGGTGAGGCAAACTTGACTTTCTTGCAACATGCGCCACGATTTCAAGCGAAAGCCTTGCACCTACCGCGCCAAGAAATATTGCCGCTTCCATCCGTCCATCCGTCAACCAACCTGTAGCGTGGCCTATCGCGCGCTTATCTGGGCCTGGTCTCACATATTGACAGCTCTGGAGCTCTACGTCACATTAAAGGCTGCTAAACACACAATCTTTTGGCGGCGGCTGCCAATGTTTATTGTTTGGGCCAATTGCAACTCCAGCAAGATCGAAGGCGGCATGAGCCTGTAAAAACATGGCCGACTACGAACGTACTGTGCTCGCGCACTACCAGCTCCCGACAGCTTTCCCGACTGAGTGGCCCGCCGAGAAGGACGAGAGCGACGCCTCAGACGATGAGGGATTAGTCAAGAAAAAGAAAACTAGTAGCACCGGCCGAGCTTCAAAATCGAGATATTCAGCGCTTGAGCGTGCCACAAGCGACCGTAAAAGTTTGGTGCCAGGCTCCCAAAAGACTGGAGAGGGGCTGGAGAACTTGGTCCAGAAGGATGAGCCCGACCCTCTCGGGACAGGTGAAAGTGTCGTGAGGATATTGAGAGGACACGGTCTGCCTGTTCAAGATGACATTCACCTGCGTACGTATATTGTTCCCGTGTAACCACTTTGAAACTAACAACAATCCAAGGAAACAGATATCTACTGTCGTCAACTACATTCTCGCCGTCTTTATTCCTGTCGCAAGTGCATCATTCAGCTTCAACTCAGCAACTTCTCAATGGCCTCGAGGTCCTGTCGCGCTCAATTGACCAGAAATCCGCATCCTTGAGAGTCTTGGTCGAATCGAACTTTGAGCGGTTTGTCCGCGCAAAAGCTACGATTGACAATGTATATACCGAGATGAAAACTCGTGGAACAGAATCTGTGCCTATAATACCTACGCGACACTCTCGACACTCGAGCAGGATAAGCTTCAGGGCTGGTAGCCTCGCCGAGGCAGCTCCTGGCACCACAACCATACCCGCGAATAATAAGAAGAAGAACGCGTTGAGCAAAGAGAGCGAATATGGAGTCTTGGGGATCAAGGCACCGCTGGTGGACGTGGCAGCCAAGGCTGAGGAGGTTTGGGGGCCAGCGTTGGGTGGGCGTGAGAAGGAAGATAACCTCAAGGTGGTCGCTGGCGCTCTAGAGAGACACCGCGACATCTACGAGGCTCCTGGCTTAATTGCCGACAGCATCAAACGCAAAGATCATGAGACACTGGTGGAAGAATACGCAAAAGCGGCTCGTATTGCTGATGACGCACGGAAACTCGGCGAGAGCCTGGTCGCGTCACAAACGACGCCGACAGATCTCCAGATGCAGCATATCATTGTTGCCGCACGAATGTGGTATGATGTCCAGGACCAATTGGATAGCTTCAAGCGCGAAGTCTGGCGCCGACTAGCAGCCGTTCAATATGGTTCTGGGCAACCAGGCGGCTCAAGCGCAACGAGAGATCAGCATATGGATCTGATAAGCATTCTTCTAGAGCTAGGCGTTGAAGACAACCCTATCTGGGTTTGGCTGTTGAGTCGTTATGACCATTTGAAGAATAAGATCACAGCAATGTCAGAACGCTCCAAGGTTGAAATCGAGGTTCTGCGACGAAGATTGGCAAACGGACCCAAGCCAACGCCACAGGTTCTTGCAAGTCACCTACAGTCTCTCAGTCGCCAAGGTTTGGAGATTAAATCTGCCACGCAAGATTCTACTGAAATTATTGAGCTGTGGGAGAAAATGCACACGTTCCTAAGCAGCATGCTCTCTTCTCAAGGAGTTCTCGGGGAAATCCTTGAATTCTCTCAAACTGTGCAGGGATTTATTGATGGGAAAGCCCAACGAACGCTGCCGATGGGTCTTAATGGAGAAAGCCGAAAGCATCACAGGCTATCAAGTCAAGGGATTATAGACCTTCAGAAAGGGACAATCGAGCTTATCGACCTGATCCGCGAAAGCGTCAACTCATTCTTTGTTGACCCTCCAATCGAGGATATTTCTCTTCTCTACTCGCCCATCCCACCTACACCCATGACTCCCAAGTCCGGTGGACTGGTTCCCCCGGCGCTTCGGGATCCGAGATTTGCTTTCGACGCGACCAGTGCACCACCTCCATCCCCTAAACTTGGTGAGGCGTGGGAGAAGTTTGCCTTTTGGCCTCCATGGGCAAACTCGCTTAGCGGTGTTCATTACCTCGCAAAGTTACTCGTTCTCGTTGGATCCGGAGCAAGTGATATGGCGTCTGTCTCAGTCATTGGCAAGGGTGATGGTGGAGCTCTAGAGCGTCTGCGTGCTCTCGTTGGTAGCGCCCGCGAGCGATGCGTTACTGCTGTTTGCGCGGCGTGGAATAAGGATGCTGAGAATATAAAAGTACTCGAGGATTGGAAACGATCGGCGGACAGGAAAGAGCTCACGAGGATGCCGGCCAATTTCAGCGCGTTTGAAAGCGCGGTTCTTTCGGGCATGCAGAAGATCCTATACATCCCGGAAGCCATCACCAAGCCCAATTCGGGAGAAGTTGTCCTGCCTCCTCCTGCGAAGATTCTTCAAATGGTGCGAAGCCAGTTTGTGACGACGCTTTACAAGGCTCTGAGCGGCATGGTTGAGAATGCCGAGAGGTCAATTAAGAAGCCAGAAGATGATTGGGCGACTGATGGAGGTGGTATTGCCACTCCTCTGAGTGTAGGTCCAGAAATGAGCACCGGTATTGAAACTATAGCTGCATCTGATAGGGTAAGTTTCCTGTTACATGTGTTACGGATAAAGCTAATATTTTTAGAACATCCGCATGCTTCTCACTTTGAGCAATCTTCAGGCTCTACGTGCTGATGTTGTTCCCAGCCTGACAATGCAGTTTGAAAACGCATTTTCAGTCAAACTCACAGAAGAGGCGAAGACTATCCGCGATGTCTTGGCTCAGATAGACGCACGTCTATTCCAGTCATATACCAGACCACCGATTGACGAGCTCCGTGGCATAATCAAGGACGGCATATTGGCCCCCGAGTGGGAGCCCCCAGCTTCCGAAAAGCCACAGGACGTCAAGCCTTACGTCTACGAAGCTCTTCTCAGCCTAGTATTGGTCCATACCCAAGTCGCTACTACGGCGTCTTCTCTGACGCCTCAAATCCTTTCTTATCTGCTGGAGCAGGTCTCTCGCGACCTTCTCGATGCATTTAAGCAGCGGTCTAAATACACTCTCGCTTCGCTCATGCAAGCGACTCTGGACGTCGAGTTCGTGGCTCAGACATTGAGCCAGTACACAACTGACCGTGCGAGTCAATTGCAGAGTGACATCTATCAAGAACTGGATAAGGGGACGGACAATGAGGCACGTGTGAAGTTGCAGAGCGAGCTGCCGGAGATGAGGGCTGTGTTGAAGCGGTTGAGGGAGGGAAGTAGGAGCGAATTTGCTTGCTTTAAAAAGGCTCGAAAACCTACTGAGCGGGCGAAATCGTAGAGGATGTCATAGTGGTTTATAAATCAATTGAAACTTTGGATCTACAATAGTAACGAATTCTAAAATAATATTCCACGGATGACTTTTAGATCCATGCAGCGAGTATCAATCAACTATGCGTTCTCTTGGGATAATAGTAATTTAGATTCATATTCTGATATCAATAATCGATCTTAAATATTCTGGTAGAACTGATACGATAACTTCAAAATAACCTGATCGTTTTTTATTGGTTTGTGGATTTTGATACTTTTTTATATATATTATCGTGGCTCATATAATATTAAAAGCAACATTTTCATCCCAGGCTTATTTACCGCAGAAGCTTTACTACACGCTATTTCAGATGCCCAATACTCTAATATTTAAAATGGAAATATTGGGAGCTGTAAAATATACCACCTACATGCCTGCAATTTCACACGTATAGTCACATTCGAAGAAGATCGCTATCAGCATTTCAGCATGTACTCGGAAGACGTGATCAGTTGATGGATAGCTCATATATATAACACAGCATGGCAAAGACCATCTGTTGCATGTCTCCTTCAATTGAACCGCCATCAGATGGTGCCACCGACCCTTCGAAGCTGCAGATCCGCACCGTCAGGGCCGCCACCGAAAGAGCCAAATCCCTCTTCACCACCTCCTACTCCGCCGTGGCATTCCATGCTTTCACATAAACGCGTGCCATAGCTATACTTGTGTTGTCTCCGAATCGGAAGCATGCCTTGGGGGGCATAGCTACCCGCATTGGCGCTGTAGCTAGCGAGCAATTCGCAAGTGGTGCACATTTTACCCTGCCGACTGAGGCTCGACAACGCTGTGTTGAGGCCGTATGGGGTCTTGTAAAAGCCGACGAGATCGGTAATCGCACGACTGGCGATGTGTATGAATACGTAATTATTAACCTTGAAGCTGCAAGGCCACAGGGTTACTTCTACGTCCTAATCCCCAAACACGGGAGCATTAGCAATGTTCTCTGGTGAGTAAGACGGGGCCACATCCGACTTCGGACTGGGCGCTGCTCTCTTTCCGGGATGAAACTGCGACGAACGCGAGGCCTGAGTAGAATGGGGGGAGTTTTGGGTAGTAGTAGTGCGAGATTTCCTGTCATACCAGTCCACGTCGCTGAGTTGTAGCTTCCGTGATCGCTGCCCGCTGCGGTTGCTACCAGACTTGTCAGTCTTGGAATGCGAAGCGCCAGCAAGCTTTTCAATGCCTGCAGTATGTCTGTAAATATTCATGTTCGGTTGGATTGGTTGCAGTGAGGAATCACCATCTTGTTCTTCTCCCTCGCGAAGGTCATAGTTCAACACTAGACTCTTGATTCTCTGCTGCTCCTCTCGCTCGGCCTGTTGTTGTGTCTTCATGGCGATTGCGAAGTTGGAGTCGGAGGGTAGTTCTACCGTTCGAGTCTGCTGGCGATTTCCTCGTTTTGTCAATAGTGAGAATGCCATGGTATTGGGGGGAGCCGGGGCAACAACAGGTGCCGCCGCCGCGTGTTCATCGCTTCCCGACTCGACAGCAGAGGTGGTCTCCCTGTTGCTGCGGCGCATGGGTAGCGGCACGTCAAACATTGGCTTTCTGTCGAATTTTCGAGATTCCAGGCTCTCAGCCATCATCTTTGCATACTCACGCTCAAAGTCAGCATCGTCCTCGGGATCATATTGCTCGTCCTGTCGAGTGACAACGATTGCTTCTTCCTCTTCAGAGTCAGACCCATGACGAGACACTTCATCGTCGCCATTGGCATCCGCCTCGTCATCCTCCGACGAAGACTCGTCGCCGTCACCAGCTGGAAGGCCAGCGTCGTTGTCTCCGTCGTCTGACGACTCGTCGATTTCAGGCTCTTCGACTTCGACAGCCTTCTCGACGCCAGAAGTTTTCTGGTCTTGCGCAACAGCGAGCTGGAATGCACGGCTGGCCTCTTCAATGTTTGAAGCAAGCTTCCACTGGGGTCTGGTCAAGGAAAAGGTATCCTGGACAATGAACTCAATATCCATCGGTAGAGTGTCCTTCGTGTAGATGTAGTACTGGAAAAACGATAGGAAGTAGTCAAGCTTCTTTCCGGCAGCTCCACGGTTGAAGAATATGCCGCAAGTCTCGAGGAGTGTAGCCACCAATCGAATTCGAAAGAAGTCGTCGGGCATATCAAAGGGGTTAACTCGCGCCGGGTTTGGTACTCCACCATGGCCAAATGTCATGATCTTGTACATCGTATCGAAGATTACCGGGTGGTCTACCATTCGATAGTTGTAAAGCTCGGCCAGATACTTTACTTCAGCCAATCTCCGTTGGTTATATTTGAAGTCGTTTTGCTCCAGACCGAGCGTGATATACTCGAGAACATCATCGATCACGGTGGTGACAAAATCTTGGTGGTACCGATGCAGCGCACTGACCAGAATGGCGAGAAGATGGATATTCCCATACTTGACCTTTCCTGGCTTTGAAAAGACCTTTTCAAGGATCTTGGTAACCTGCATAATGTTAGTGAAACCCGAGTATTTATGCAGATGAACGTACCTCTGGCTCCTCCCAATGAAGTCTCCTAACCTGCCTGAGGACCTTTGTATAATTCTTCTTGTTCATGTCCAGATAGATGAGCTTTCGAATGAAGAGATCTATCGGGGTGCGCTCGTTTTGGAGGATGGCCGCCCGGACGGGGGGGTCGACGTAGTAGACAGCATTCTCAATGAGCATACGCTCTTGCTGACCAATATGCTGAGCAGATTTCTTGCGCTGCAGCGTCTCCAGGAAGGATGTCATGCGCGGAGAGGTCTCTGGGTTTCGGAAAAGATATCTGCCGCAGTTTTCGAGTAGGTTACATATGATCTCAATGTTCATTCTCGAGAAATCGTCCAGGCTGACCTTTAAGCAATGGAAGATGACATGCTCAGGTACAACCCCGAATTTGGTGAGCTCGGCAAGGTACCGAATATTACTGAGCCGGACTTGACCTAGGAAATCCTTCTCTTTGCGACGTTGGAGGCTGCGGAATTCCATATCAAGGTGCTCCACAAGCCCTTTTGTGGTATCTGGCATGTATTTACCCAACGTTGATATGAGTCTCGACCAATACGGTAACAGGTCGCTACGGCCCTTGGGGACTTCCTGGACAGCCTTTATGAGGCGATTCCTAGATGCCTTGGAGTTCAAAAAGCAGAAATCAATTGCTGCCTGGTCGACGAGGTCTTTATTGGTGAGATCTGGCAACCGCGCAATCAAAGCATCAACTTGGGCGCCGACGGTTTTATTGGCAATAGCTGTGGACTGGTCGTCGGGTTCTGCGGCCTTCACCTCAGCTTTGGTAGCTTCTGTGCCGGAATCAGCTGCATCACCCCTTTTCCCCACTTGCTCGTCGGTATCAGTCTTCTTCTTCTTGGCATCCTCCAAAAGCATGCCAGGCACTTTCCCCTTCAAGTCGACTAAATTCTCGTAGAATCTGCGCTCTTCTTCGTCCTCCCAGATACCAGCACCGTCACCTTGGCCGCGGAGGTATTCTCCAGTCTTGACCAAACCTATGCCGCCATCGCCTGCTGCAACAGAGTCTTCTGTATCTTTAAGATCTGGCATTTCTGCTCCAATAGCGTCTGCGAGAACTTGAGCGTTGTCCACAAGTCTATCCTGGACCTTGACTTGCTTTTCATAATTTGCCTGGCGATCTTCAAAGACTTGCCCGGATTTGACGTATGCCTCTGCATCGCGACGTGCCTGGGACGCCAATGTCTTCTGGTCGCGAACGATATGAGATTTAAGGTCCTCGAAATAGCGCTTGAGAATATTCCTGAAGCGTTCTTGTAATTCTGGTGATGCCAGCGGCACGTCTTCTGCGTTGCTTGCGGCAGATGCTGTCTCTTCCTCAGAGTCGTCATCATCCATGGTACCGCCCTGAGCTTCTGTAGCTCCATCCTCCTGAACAGTTTTACGGCCTTCGGCGCCCGCCTTCTTCACGCCAAGAATATCCCAGCCAAATGACTTGACGAAGATGACGAGTAGGGGCAAGTTTGCATGATCTCGGTCATGACCCAGCAAATCTTTCAAAACCTCCAAAGGAAATGGCTCGCTGCCGCCGCCCTTCATGCTGCTGGTCGTCTTCACTTTAGCCTCACTGGCTTTGGCCGCCCCCGAAAGCGATTCCTTTCCGCGAGACGCATCATCTGGGCGGCTAGCGTCATCGAGCGTCCGGAGAACACCAACGAGCCATAACTCCGTCACAACCCTGAGAAGAACTCGCTGACGGGTCAGGCGCTCCTTCTCCTCCTTCTCCTTCACGTCCGCTGCCAAGTTCTTAAGCAGTGACTTCTCTGGCGTCGCCAAGCCCTTCCCGACCAACCATCCAAGGTATTCTGTAAATTCTGTAGGTCCGAATCGCTGGTGTAGCGCGCTGACGATTTCCACTCCTGCTTCGATCTCCCCCGGAGATTTCAGTCGGCAGAGTCCTTCATAGCAGGCGGATATTATTTCGGAGAGGTATTTGCTCAGCGAGAGGGTTCGGATTTCCTGGAGGAACGTATTGAGGGTGGCGGCGGTAACGGCAGTGCGGAGACGTTTAATGAAGGCCGTATTCTTCTTGAGCGACGAGTCCAACGATTTACTGACAGGGAATACACCTATAACGTTTATCAGCAGTGCTATTAAAGATTCACCGGCGGGGGCGCAAACCTTTCTCCCCGTCCCATGCCCGGGCGTTTAAAACGCGTAGTTCACCTGCAAAAGTCAGTACGAGCCCAATCAGCCGGTCCCTGGTGCGTATGCGCTCACGTTTTCTTTTGCGATCCATGCTTGGCGCTGGATCGGTATTTCAGAGTATACAGGTATGGCCTTTAACCACCACATTCGTAAAATCTACGGGTTTCGCATGAGGAACCAGTGGAAGTATGTCGTGGGCCAGGCAATATGATGCATCTGTGGTGTTTGTCCTGGGCCAGGAAAGTCCGTTGAGTGTTCTGCAGACCTTTGAGTTGAAGCTGGGGTGTTCTTGGCCCTTGAGTCGTTCGTGACTGGGGAAGTGGGTTGGCTGCAACACGCAACTGAGATAGCCAGAGAAATCGACGGTTAGTTAGAAATTAAGGTGGTACGTGGGGAGAATGATGCGGTACGAGGCTCCGAAGGCGCCCTTATCTACCCAAACAACCAAGAACTATTTGCCTTCGGGCACTTTGGTCAATTTGAAACGAGTACGTATTCCAGATCACGTGATTTCAAATCATAACAAATGCTAACGGTTCAATAGTACAGAGAAGATTAGCATGGCCCCTGCACTAAGGATGACACGCTCAATCAAAGAGAAGCTACCAATTTTTTTGACTTTTTGATATTCGATCTCACGTGTATTTGATGGTTTATGAAAGTATATCCTCGATTAGAGGCTTGAAGATCGTTCCTGCCGTCCGTTGTTCGTTCTTGCCTTTTTTTATATTTTTTGTTATTCTTTGGCTTTACCGCTTAATACTCGCTTAATCACGTGGTCGACTATTGCTTCAGCTCAAGGTTAGAGCGAGAAACTACAGCAACCTGCGCTATGTACCTTCCTGTAGTAAACTGTATGTAGAGTGACTTACTTAAGTCTTATAAAAGGCAACTCGCTTCGTTTTCTATCAAAAGTCCTTTTACTACCAGTTTGCGCACTTTCCTTCAAGATCTATTAAGTTTGCGCATATCCGTAAAAAAACCCGCGGACTGTAAAAGTCCTTTTACTGACCAGTCAGTTAGTTGGCGCTGAAGTTGGTGGTCACAACGGTCAATCCCAGTCGCCCACCAACCGACGACGTCTCGAGTTGACTGAGCGGCTTCTCACCATTCCGTTGATCTTCAGCATCTCCTACCATACACCATCACGATCATTGTTGTCGTCATAGTTATTTTTATCTTCAGAGTTATGTTCATATCCACAAGTTTGCAGAAATCAAATACTCTTGAGCTGCACGTTTCGCCCAGCGTCGATCCCAGTGTCACGTCCCTCGCCTTGGTAGAGCCTCAAACGTCGTCTGCCAGAGACTCGGAGATCATCGATGCCAAACGTTACAATGTCCCAGAACTCCCCCACAGTGCAGCATAGCCACCTCCATCGATGAGCCCATCACATCCAGATCGAAGCTGTGATGGTCACATCCGAAACTAACATAGCGCCGAAGACGTCGAGTCTAGATTCGGGCTCGCGACCCTCGCCCAGAACTGCTCATGAAACTCGCGCATCTCATCCCACCTTGTTTGACTTCCTCAATGTCGCGTTTGACTGCTCTCCACTTGGCGCCATGTCCTCTCATCCCCAATCACAGGAGCTGTCAGATCGGCACCCCACGCTCTCCATCTCTTGGCCCATATAAGATATGCTTCCTTCGTCTTTTATCCATCATCATCAATCAGCAGCTCTTTCATTCCTTCATTTCTATTTTCCAACGCTAGCCGTTGCACTCTATCTTTATCTTTCTCACCCTATTCCACCAGCAAATAATAAACAAAAACACCAAAAATGCATTTCTCAACTTCCACTCTCCTTACTATTGCGCTGGCCGCTCTCGCCTCCTCCGCCACTATCCCCGACCGCCGCTCCCCCAAGGGCGGCCGCGGAGGCAAGGGCAATAATGGAAACGGAAATGGAAACGGAAATGGAAATGGCAATGGTAATGGCAATGCCGCCGGCGCCGCTGCTGGAGGCGTCGTTGCCGGTGGAGCTGCTGGTGCAGCTATCGGCGCTGGTAACAACAACAACGCCACCGCCGCAGCTGGCAATGCCACAGCCGTCGGCGCTGCTGACGCAGCAGGCGCTTGCGCAGCAGCACAGACAGTCACGGTGACCGAGACTGTGGGTGCTGACGTGGCGGCCGCGACTGACAATGCCGGCAACGATGCGGCGGCTGCGGCGGATGCGGCTGGCAATGGCCAGAACGACAAGGCCGCCAAGAAGGCTGCAAAGGCTGCTGCAAAGGCCGCAAAGGCTGACGCTGCTGCTGCCGATGCTGCTGCGGCGGCGGGTGGAGCGGCGGCTGCTGATCCGGCTGCTGCAGATGCGGCAGCAGCAGATGCGGCAGCGAATGGAAACGCAAACGCAAATGCAAACCAGAACGCAAATGCCAACGCCAATGATAACAATGGTAACAATGGAAATGGAAACGGAAACGCCAATGCCAACGCCAATGCTAACGCCAACAACCAAAATGGAAACCAAGACCAGCAAGGAAACAACCAGAATGGAAACCAAGACCAGCAAGGTAACAACCAGAATGGAAACCAGGATGCCAACGCCGCTGATGCCAACGCAAACGCAAACCAGAACGCCAATGGTAACAACGGCAACAATGGCAACGGAAATGGAAACGCCAACGCCAACGCCGCCGGGAACAAGGCAGTCGCTGCCGATGGTAACGCCGCCGATGCCGCCGCTGCCGACCCAGCTGCCGGAGCTGGCGGCGGAGTCGGCGACCTCCTCAGCGGTCTCCTCGGCGGAGGTGCAGCTGGTGGAGCAGGTGCCGCTGCCGGTGATGCCGTCGCCGGACTCGGACAGAAGGCTGGTGACGCGGTTTCGGGAGCCACTGGTGCCCTTGGCGGCATTGTTGACGGAATTGGTGCTAAGCTTGAGGGTGCTCTTGGTGGAGCTGGTGGTGCCTTGGGTGGGCTTACTGGTGCTGCTGCCGGGAACTAAAACCGGGTTTTGCTGATTGATGAGAGGAAGGGCGTTTCTGGTAGGATCCGTCTTTGATAGATAGGGTATATTTGGTTTTTTTATGATAAATAGTTCCTCGTCTTTGATAGACGTGGGATATGGTATATGTAACATATGGTACAGAAATTGAAGTTTTCAAAAACGCTTCCCCGTCCGCTCTATGCATGATCCTTGGTGTCTGTATTTGTAGACGTCGAGCCTTCCTCTCCCCCTTTAGTGCCGCTCCCCGAATCGACGACAGCCTCGGCTTCAGCCTCGATTGGGTCTTTCTGGGTGCTCTGTTCATTCCCCGGTGGAGTGTAGTATCTATTATGTTCATTCTTACCATCACGCTTATTATGACGGTCCTGTAACATCAGTTAGCTCTGATATATCTTCATCTGAAAGTAAACCTACCTCTTGTGACTGTTTCGCCGTGTAGCGATTGATGGACTCAATGAGGCGGTTAAGAATCCACTCTGGTTCTGGCATATCCGATAGCATTGGCGAGTCTTCCCCAATCCAATCCCAATTTATAAGACCCTCCTGCTCTTCCTCCTCCTCCAGCTGCTCTCGCGACTCTGCGGTAAACCGGATCAACCTTGTGAACTCGGCCCATTCCTCGTACGAATACCGCTTTGGCGGGGTAACCTGCATATCCTGCGCCGCCTTCTTGATGGCTATAGCCAGCCTTCTGAGGACCTCATGACTTGACATGCCCTCATTGACAAACTTCTCGATCGTGGGGTTCTCCACGTCGTCGGCTGCAGCTTCCCCCACTTCTTCCTCTTGATTCTGGACCACAAACCCACGCTCAACTCGCTCTTCCTCCTCCTTCTTGTGTTGCCGTTCCTCAATCCACGCCTTCAGACGGGGATGGGAGTCGACGAATTCTCGGACTACGCCAGCACGGGGCATAATGGTCCAGTCTGCCAGCGTGTTGGTCCCGCGGTTGATACCCGATATAACGGTGTCGCTCATATCGGAAATCAACGTCGTTACAATAGGGACAGCGATCAGAGACCAGAAGACGAAAAACGCCTTGCCAGCATTGCTCTTAGGGCTGTAATCGCCGTATCCAATGGTGAGTAGCGAGACGTAGCAAAAGTATAATGACTCGAAATACGACATCCCCTGCTCCCTATCCTCAGCTACCCAAAACACGATAGCACCCATCGTCCACAACAGTGCGAATGCGAGGATCGACAACGATAGCTTGTAGTATTGCTTGAACCTCTTTGTGTTTTCCTGAACATCCCGCATAGCTTCGAATCTGTCCTTCTCGTCCTTCAAGTAAAGCAGCCGTTGGCGCCGATCAACAATAGTTTCCGGGCCGCTCTTGAAAATACTTCCCGGTCCGTTTAACGGGCCCGGAAGCTTTGAAGTGGCAGATTTGAAAGTGAGCTTGCGTTGGCCGTTGCTGCTGCTCGTTATTGCGCCGTCCTTGGGTATGAAGGTCACTACCCTCCCGGATATATCGAGTTCTCCATACTGCGCGATGGATTCTTGCGACTGTAACCGCACAGAGTGCGGCCTACGGTTCCCATCTTTTTGCTTCGGAGGAGGCAGGCCCAGTCGGTCTCGTAGCTGCCCATCGTTTGTCACGCTCCTCGAGACTGTATCGGCCCTTACGCGCTCTTCGTGCGCTTTGACAACTTTGTTCCTACTTATGCCGTTTGCAAACTTGTGGATACTGTTGATCACCAGACCCAAGAACACAATGCCGAGGACGGAGTAGGGTATGGCAATGCCTCGGCCAACAGTATTTGTCGGCACAATGTCGCCGAATCCGACGGTCAGGATAGTAACATCGCAGTAGTACAACGCGTTACTGAAACTGAAGCCGCAGACTCGACTGAAAACCGCAGCTCCACCACCAAGCCATATAAAGAACATCATGGTCTGCAGGATTAGGGTTCTCTGATAATCAGTCAGGTAGAAATTCTGGGGATATTTCCCCAAAAGATATCCAACCATGTTAATAAGGAGCATTCCGAATCCCAGGTTATACAAAACACATGCCATTATGGCATGCCAAAACCCCTGAGACCATGTTTGTCCAGGCCGTATTGGTGGGTTAAGAATGCTCATGGCGACGATAATGCTGATCAACTAATGGCTGGTTAGTGAACGGAAATGTCGAGTGAGCAGAAAAGACATACAATAGCAGACGACAAGAACCACATGAAAACTGTGGCGGGCAAGGCAATAATATATCGCACACGCCTCGTGAAGTTGCACAAAAGGAAAAAGTTGCCAATAAACCCGAATGCCAGCGAGAGGCCGTTGAGGATGAGTTCCCTAGTTGGTCAGCGAGAGCTTCGAAAACGGGGCAAGGTTCAAAATACCACTGCGGATCTGGAATCGTGACTCCATTGTCGTCTGCCCCTTCTGGAAGCTTGCCGTTGTTAGGGAGGTCAACCCTCCACTTGGAGACAAGACCAGCAATAGACAGTAAGTTCGCCAACGGCCCTATCGTGGCAGCTAGCAGAGGGATGGCAGTGGATGCAAACCACCATGACCTGTTGTTGGTGTTAGAAAGCGCATCAAAATTGGGATTTTTGGATCGTTAGTTCTGGACATACTGTGGCAAATCATCATCTTGCTCTCGCAGCTTCAACTTGCCCCATCTCTTCAGGTACTTGCCCATCTTCGAATGGGAAGCCTTTCGAGGCGCAAGTCTACCAGTTCATGTGATTTATATCTATTCGCCTCCTATTTCAAGCCATATTCCAACGATGGCCTTGGCGGCTACGGTGACGTCAAAAAGCGACAGGGGTATTATCCTTGCACAAAGCCACTTGGGCTTTGGATTACAGGCGGGGTTGGTAGAAGGAAGTCCAGAACGCAACGATTTGAGGGGTTTAATAGAGAAATGTAGAAGTTAGATAACTTAGATATGCCTCCTTGGAAATCAAGCTTCGTAGATCAAATGTCTAGTCCAATCACGGGACGAGTATATGGAAAACCCAAGACAAAATGCGGAGAGCCCCACCGTGCCTCGCCAACCAGAATCCAGGCACAGAACGGCATGCAGTTGCCGAGAGGAATCCCCTCAATTACATTATAAGAGAGGTCTAGATTTAGTTCTTTGATCATCGACACTCAACAATCGATCAGAGTCGAAAAACGTAAAAGATGGGAAAGTGAAGCGGCAGCTGCTACCACCCGTCCCGTCTAGATGAGTCGATGACGAAGGCGAAGTCATGATGCCATTTCTACTATTCCACAAGTTGAATAAGCAGGTTACACGGCATTCAATATCAGACGTTTTATCTTACGAGCCAATTCCCATTCATCGAGACCTGAAAGCTCGTGGATGGCAGCAGTCTCGCACCCAAGATGGTTTGAAACCACTCTCCTCTCAGAGCTTCATCGGAGCCTACTGGAGTATGGAGAGCGGTCTGGAGATGCTGATGGGTTTAAGATATATTGCTCAAAAGACTGCAAGACAGATTGGCAGCACTGTACGATCACCGACTCAATCGACAAATCACACAAATCACACAAATCAATAACGCACGCAAGAGCCAAGCCCGTAATGTAAATGTCCTTTTCAAGGGCTATAACTTTTGGTTTTCAGTTTTTTACTACAAACATTAGCAAGGCGCGTTGCCCATATACTCCGCACTCCATCCCATTCGTCCCGTCATCCATTCCGCCATGTCGAAAGAACATCTATTCCTACCCCGACATGATCCAGCGCCGCCCAAGTAAGACGCTGACAGGTGGTAAAACTCTATTAAGTTGAGTCGCACATTAAAAAAACCGGAGGACCATGCTGTCCCGTCCGTTATAAAAGCCAGCGCCGATTTCCGTTGTTGTAAAAAGAGCAGGAGGCCGAGAGTTTGGTGGTGGTACAAGAAAGTAAAAATAAAAAAAGGCGATAAAAAGGGAGGCCATCGAGCGTCAAAAGTGGTGTGTGTGTGTGTGTGAAAGGCCGTTACGTGGTATCATCGACAAAGCAATAGGAATGTTGGGTGTGTGTTTTCATGTGGCGGACGCGGGCGTAGAGATCTCGCTGTCCTCCACTGGAACATCCAGGCGAATCTTCTTGTGGCGCGACTCATTGCCTTCGTTCATCTCGGCTACCTCGCGCTCGAGGTCGTCAAGGCGGCGCTTGAGTTGGTTCTCGCGCCTCTGCGACTCTTCGAGATGCTGGCGCAGGGTGCGCTCAGAGTCGCGCTTCATCTCCTCTCCTCGTCGCGCATTGGCTTCGTCTTGTTCTAATTGTGTGACGCGCCCCCGGAAGAGTTCGTTGATCAAGTCAAGCTCGCTGACGCGAGTCTTGAGAGAGGCATTTGCGGCGAGAAGCTGTTCATATGTTTGGGGTACGTCTAGGTGGCGGTCGCCGTTGACGGATGACTCGGATCGGCCAGGCGATGAGGCGCGGAGGTGCATCTGTGGCAACGAAGGCGAGTGAAGTTGGTGATCGGTAAGCTCGGTCCCATTGAATGGCGCCATGCGATTTCCATACATGGATGGAGTCCCAGTGCGCGATATTGGGGAGTGCGACCCATCGGAATGGCCATTCTGCGATTTGTGGGATGTGCGACGATGACCACCGAGGCCGGTCGGAGGTGGAGTGTTGGCTTGCGATCGCGCGTCGCCAAGTCCGTTCGATGCGTCAAAGAGACTCTGATAAGGCGGGTTAGTACGTCCAGACATCGCGGAGGATTTCATGTTTCCAAAATACATACCTTCTTCTTCTGACCCTGTCCGGGACCCGAGGTCTTGACGCGGTTTCGGCTTTTGATAACATCGGTTTTGAGGCTTATCGGACGAGCCCGACCGTGGAGCTTGAGGAAAAGACCGCAGGCGTTACAGAGTACGGAGCCGATTTCATCTCTTCTCCATAGAGGAGTGGTTGATGTGGTGCAGTTCTGGCATATGGGCTGTGCCATATCGCGATCGTTGTTAGACATTGTTGCCATACTTGCGATACGGTGGAGAGTACGATAAGAGATTGAAAGATTTGAATCTTGGGTTGCGATGGGCAAGTCGCTGGCCTCGCTTGAGACGTTTGGAGGGAAGGAACGGCAGGGCTGGCTCTGGGCCGTTAAGCGAGAAATGAGCGCGAAAGTCCGGGCAGCCAGTTGTTCGTGGTACTTCCTTCTGTCCCTTGTCGCACGCACTCTACTCTGTACACAGTACAAAGTGTGACATACTCCGGGGGGGGAATATAGAGCGGGATAATTTGGGGGGAGATAAAGACAACAAATAAAGATAAATAAATAAGAAAAGAAGGGATATAACAACTTACAGGAGAATTCCCAAGACCAGCTCCACCGACACTTGTGGCCGAGGGCGACGACGTGGCAAAGTTCAATCCCTTGCCTGGTGTTCCAGTTGCTCCAGAGGTAAACTGCCTGATTATCGGTGATAAAAGTTAGCCCCCATAGGTGTACATGTACCTCCGTACCATAGATTAGAGTAGAATCGCGCCGATAACGATAAAGAAAGTAGCAGGGGTGACAAATATCTCCTGAACTCCCGAACGCGCTGGGAGAGGATTGGGAGAGGTTGGAGACGTCATAGACACTTTTTGTGTGTATGTGGATGTGTAGATGTGTTTGGAAGGTGTAAAGTGTAATGAGCTTGTGGTTACTGACCTCAGAGGGTGCGAGTCTCCGGCGGCAGCGATGGATGCCAGCGATGAGAGCGCGGGCAGCTGGGGCATCGACGCGCTGTGGTGAAGTGTCGTCGTAGGCCCAGCCGTTGCTGCAGAGGTTGATCGAGGCTTGCCGTCTCCAGCAGCAGTCAACTGAGGATTGGGATCCATCGTGCTTGTCGGGGCGAATGCGCGTTCTTGTGGCCGTCCTGCCGGTGGGAGATGCTCGATAGGTCGGTATGATGTCAACGTCGATGCCATATTGAACCACAGTGTAACTCTATGCCGTCGTAGTTCGAAAGTTGCAGATATTATCGTCTTTTGAGTTGATTAAAGGCGTCGTACGTGAAAAGAAGGGAAATCGATTGTCGGAATCTGTTCGTCGCGTCCAGATGACTGTGAGTTTCGTGAAAATGAGCGTGATAGGAGAGCTGGGAAACTGTCCGCTGCTGAACCAAATTACTTTTCTATTATAAAGAAGGTGAAGATGTAAAAGATTTCATGAAATATTCCGCTAGTCGACCGCCGAAAGCTCAGGAAAGGGATTCTGGTTTGAGTTGTAGATATTAAGTTGGATCAGA
The DNA here is from genome assembly GCA_000750755.1 of Pseudogymnoascus sp. VKM F-4513 (FW-928). Classification (NCBI taxonomy): domain Eukaryota; kingdom Fungi; phylum Ascomycota; class Leotiomycetes; order Thelebolales; family Thelebolaceae; genus Pseudogymnoascus; species Pseudogymnoascus sp. VKM F-4513 (FW-928). The sequence goes on from JPJW01001583.1 coordinate 28,995, forward strand.
TATGTGAGCCCTTTGGGTGGTACGGTGCCCCTTATCCATCGGGCCAAGAGTCGCGATATGCAAATTACAATCTATAAAAAGCTCCACCGAGCACACGGCATCCGGGGCAATCTGCCTCAAATTATTTGTGGGGAAACAGCGTCACATATTCTTGATAAAGCCAGTGTCTTACAGTTCAGCTCTGTCCGGTAAGATATTAATTACTGACATCTGACAGTAAGCCATCATCCAGTACGAGTACCGTACCGGTTTAACGGATGAGGTGTGCATAAGTCGAGCCAGAACCAGGCTGAACTATCATAACGTCTCCATTGAAGAACTCTGATCGACGCCATAAGGCACATAGCTTGTATTAATTCAGCTGTATATAATCCAAAATAATCCCCAAAAAATAGTAGTGATCAGCCAGGTGGATACTCTAGACCACCTGCAGTTCTCCTTTTCGTGTCTCAATATCCCAATCGGGCCACGTGATACAGAAGGTACGGGGAGTACAAACCATGGCGTAGGCCACGAACAACCCTATTCACATTTCACCCGGTACAGTATGCGCCTGTTTCATGTGATTAGCAATATTGAAGCTGACGGCCAGTAGCAGTACTTTATCCCTTTACTCCCCGACTCGATTCTGAAAGCATGGCCGCTTGATCAAGATGCCCAGGACAAGGCCACCCACGACGGGCTATGCTCGTCTCGCCCAAGCCGAGGACTCCACGGACGAGGAGGACGAGGACTACCAACAATCTCTACAACCCGCCGAATCCCGTCGATATGCCTCTATCAAACCCCCGCGCCCAAATGCGGGCATGTACGCCGAAGGGAGCAGCTCCCAGCAACGATCCAGTCGAACCCGACACCGGGGCCTGAGCAACTCATCCGGCGTCGACATCAAGGCGATTAATGCGCGCCTGGAACGATGGGCGGACGAGATTGCGTCGAAATTCAAGATTGGAAAGGTCAAGGGGAAGAGTGACGAAGAGGAGCGCTTGGAGATACACCACTCGGTCTTCCAGGCACCGGACTGGATACGACCAGCAACCGCAGAGCAACTGGCAACCACCGGACATGGCTATATGACCGCCGAACAATTCGAGAGCACTGTGGAGAGCGTCAGAGTGGCTATTGAACAAGGCGTACACCCAAAGATGATATCGCAGGGTAGCTCTGGAAGCTACTTTGCCCGCAATTGCGAAGGAAAAGTGGTTGGAGTTTTCAAGCCAAAGGACGAAGAGCCATACGCCGCTGGAAACCCCAAATGGAACAAGTGGATACATCGCAACTTGTTCCCATGTTTCTTTGGGCGGGCATGTCTCATTCCGAATTTGAGTTACGTTTCCGAGGCGGCCGCTTATACGCTCGATTGTAGACTGGGAACGAACCTAGTCCCATATACCGACATTGTTCACCTCTCCTCCAAATCCTTCCACTACGACTTTTGGGCACGGCGCAACTTTTACAGGAAGAGGAAGCCTTTCCCGATGAAGCCGGGGAGTTTCCAGGTTTTCCTACAGGGTTTCTCCGATGCGACTATATTTCTACGGAAACACCCCTGGCCAGACCAGTTGAATGGAGGATTTAGAGTTAGCGATGCTCCTGCACGGAAAAAGAGGCCCTGGAATGACCCATGCCGCCCAAGCGGCGCTGGATCCGACGACGAGGATGGCGGACTACAAAACCCCGCTACAACAGAAGAAGCGGAGCAGAGGAAGTTCTTTTGGACCGAGAAATTGCAGACAGCCTTCCGAGAAGAGCTCGAGAAGCTGGTGATTTTGGACTACATTATGCGCAATACGGATAGAGGCCTAGACAATTGGATGATCAAGGTGGATTGGGAGAACGAGTCCGTTTCTATTGTATCAGACAGACCAAGCATGTCTACCGCAGAAGACACACCAGAGCCTCACGCTCGCCCATACCGGCAACAGGAGCCAATGTATCCAGGACGGTCAGGAAGCCCCAGCAAGGAAGCAGAACCAAGTATGAGCATCGGTGCTATCGATAACAGCCTGTCGTGGCCCTGGAAACACCCAGATGCGTGGCGAAGCTTTCCGTACGGGTGGCTCTTCCTGCCCGTATCACTCATTGGGCAACCCTTTTCACAAAAGACACGCGAGCACTTTCTACCTCTGCTTACGTCGAAGGTTTGGTGGACCGAGACCCAACTTGCTCTACGAAAGGTCTTTAGCCAAGACGTTGATTTCCAAGAACGCATGTTTGCCAGGCAGATATCAGTTATGAAGGGTCAGGCATGGAATGTGGTGGAAACGCTCAAGACTGCGGACCATGGACCTTTGGAGCTTACACGGAGGGCACGTGTCTGTGTCTGGGACGACCTTGTTGATATCCCAGTCGCTGTCCCAATGAAAGCTCCATCGCTGGACATGCGTCGACGTCAACGCGAGGCAGAAGTGAGTGATGAGGGTGCTGAAGAAATGGATATCAGCGTAGCCAATGCATCTGCGCCTGCGGACCTCATACGCTTTGGAAGCCCGCCTGCACCTGCGGAACTGCCAAATCCCAACAGGTTCGAGCTCTCGCCTCGACCCAGCGAGGACAACCCAAAGCTCTTCTCCCCATTATCACCTAGATCGGATGCAGATGAACAAGGACCCAGCCGGCCAACAGTGGGACGCTCGTCAACTCAGTTTAGCCGGCATGTTCCCCAGCATCCGCTATCACAAGTGCATCGCAAGGAGCAGAGGAAGTCATCCTTCTCGAGTTGGGGTGACAGTCACGCACAGTTAATGAACGACAATGATGATTTGGAAGGAGATCTTGGTTATGCTGCGGCTGAAGACATGGAACACAACCAGCGGAAGGTGATTGTGGAACGATTGGAAACTGTCAAGAGCAAGAACCCGGTGTTTACGTGGTGTTAAAGAGATACGAAGTATTGTATTAATAAGTGGGAGTAAGATATACCAGCTAGGGCATTCAGCGGGCGTGGTTCCAAGGATTGGTCACCCAGGCTTAGGATTTGTAATTTGGGCCAAAAATGGCGTTTGTAGTTGTACCACTATACGAGCGGGATTCCGAGAGTAAGATGAGCAGCGTCTGTTTCTATTCACAGAATAATGAAAAATTGAAATGTATAACATGAAAATATACCGTTGATAGGCTGATAAATGGGGATATAATTATTATAATTGAAGTGGCTGGCTTTGAGTCTTCGAAGTTCCCAGAATGTACTTTTTGCGTCACATGACGCCTTCTAAATAGTGGGGAGTTGCTGCTTACTTATCATGAACGCCGCCGATTTGTATGGGGAAACCGATAACCCCGAAGGCGCCCGCCGCGTTCAACGCCAGCCATCAAACCTTGTTCCAGTAAGCAACTTCACTTGACGCCTCCGAAGATACTTTAGTAATCAACTCCGCCGTTCCCGCCTCACTTGAAGGCGCACATTGTCCTTATAATTAACGCGGGGTGCTGCCTTACGTTCATGAATCGCCAAGGCTTCCGCGACTATACATATTAACCTGCCGCCACCAAGAAACTGCGGCTACCAACACAAATCACCAGCGCGAAGGGTGGAAAAATACAACAGCATTGCTGCATGTTTCCGTAGCGCAGCAAGGAAAGGGCTGGGGCTGAGAGATCGAGGATGGCGTCCTATGGCCAGGCAAACGGTAAGTGGAAACTGCGCGCGCAGTCAAATGTTATATCTGGAAGCCACCACCATACTGACTTGGTCATGAATAGGACATTTGCGATCCGATGACGCCGTCTATGCTGCCGCTGTGCCAACCAATATTCACCCAAAATGGGATGCAGCTGCGCTTCTAGACCCCAAAGCAACTCATAAATCTCACCAACCGGCCACTCATAATGAGGCAACTACAGCAAACCCGCCGAAGCCTTCGAATCTGGTGTTCGAGTTCGATAGCCCACAAAGCCAGTCGGGATTTGCCCAATATAGCAATTCCTCAATGTCAAATGGAAATGGATTTGGGGCTGCAAACGGCCACGCGCATAACACCGGACATATGCTCGAGCGCATGCACAACGTTGCAGACCGCGCATTCATACCACAAAAGCGGCGAAAGTTAGAGACGGAAAATAAGCCTTACGAATCCACGCCGACTACCTTTTTGGGCGGGGGACAAGAGGGCGTTGTTGGGGAGTACCTGAAGAAGGAGGGCGAGGCCCGGAAGGAGGCTCCGAGAAAAACGGCGGCTGCTCCGGCGGTAGATCTCACGGAAGATGATGAACTCACGGTCCTTGGAAGTGCAGACGACAAGGAAGTCTGCTATGGGCGTATTGAGGGAGCCGACATAAATGCTTTCAAAGTGCCGACCGCCAAAGAAGGGACAAGAGCGCTGTCTCGAGATTTTTGGCCTCACGTTAAAGTGATATTGAGGCGAAAAGTAGGCGACAAAACCGCCATAGTGCACGTGGTGGATAGCACTCGGTCTGTCTTTGGGTGCTTAGATGTGAATACAGCAATCGGCATAGTGCCACTTCTTGATTCGAGCCTTGGTATTCGAACTTCAGCAAGGATCCTTGCGCGGCAAAAGAAGCCAGGCGACTCACCCCCAGGTGCAGATTGCTCTTGCAGATTCAACCTCGACTTGACACTCTACGGCCCAAAAAAGCACTCTACTCAGATTGGGAGGCATCTTTCTCAGAAGCAGCTATGGCTACGAACCCCGCTATCTGTCGAAGCTGGAATCGAGCTCTGCAACCCCCATGCTTCGCTGAAGCAGAACCTGGTTCCTCGTCCTGGGGGCCGCTGCGTCGGCTACGCTCCAGCCTCTGCTGCATCGATGCGGACAGTTGAAGAGATCCGGAGTGATGTCCTTGGCATGTTCGACTCCTTGCAGCAGTCCGAAAACCTCCCAGAAATGACACAGAACGCCCTTGTCACAACAGAGCTCCTTCCTCACCAAAAGCAAGGTCTCCGTTTCATGACAAACAAGGAAAAGGAGTATATCTATGGCAGCACTGAGGAGGCAAACAGCTCGCTCTGGCAGCAGGTGCAAGGGAGCAGCGGCCAAAGAATATTTCGCAATGTCATAACTTGCCAAGAGCAACGCGAGGTTCCTCAGCAGGTTCAGGGTGGGATATTGGCTGATATGATGGGTTTGGGGAAGACACTGAGTATCCTTTCTCTTTTAACCTCGTCTTTAGACCAGGCACAAGCATGGGCGCACAAGACACCGCCACCGCCCCAAGAAGACGAGGTTAGACTTAAGAGGAATACGAAGGCTACTCTACTCGTTTCTCCTCTGAGCACAATTGCCAACTGGGAGGAGCAGATCGGACAACACATCAAGGAGGGCGGTCTGAAATACCACATCTACCATGGTGGAACTCGGTGCAGAGAAATCGAGCGACTTGCAAACTACGATCTTATAATCACAACCTACGGATCTGTGGCTAGCGAATGCAACAGACGTATCAAGGGAAAGCCAGGCCCTTATCCACTTGAAGAGCTGAACTGGTTTCGTATCGTCTTGGACGAAGCGCACATGATCCGCGAGCAGGCGACTCTTCAATCAAAGGCCATCTGTCGTCTGCAAGCCCAATGCCGATGGGCAGTTACCGGAACTCCAGTGCAGAACCGCCTTGATGATCTCGGGGCTCTGCTAAAGTTTCTGCGTCTCAAGCCTTTTGATGAGAAGCGGGCGTTCGCACAATACATTTTGGCGCCTTGCAAGAATGCGGATCCGGAGATTCTCCCAAAGCTCCGATTGCTGGTCGATAGCATCACGCTTAGGCGTCTGAAGGATCGAATCAATCTGCCTCCTCGACACGATAATATTGTCCGACTTGCATTCAACCCAGAGGAACAGGAGCTATACAATATCTTCTCCAAGAATGCTAGCGACAGGGTCAAGGTTCTTACAAGCCAGCAAGAAAAAAGCCTTGGAGGCAAGGCCTATGTTCACATCCTCCAGTCAATCTTGCGTCTACGTTTGATTTGTGCCCACGGGAGAGAACTCCTCGGCGACGAGGATCTCAAGATCACTGCAGGAATCACCAAGGACTCGGCAATTGAATTAGACGACGACAATGACGCAGACAAGCCAGCCTTGAGCCACAAGCAAGCTTATGAGATGTACAATCTCATGAGAGAGACTAATGCGGACGCCTGTTCGATGTGCAATGCCAAGATTGGACGAGCCACGTCTTCGGAGACCGAGGCCGAAGGAAAGGATGACATGATTGGACATATGACTCCTTGCTACCACCTCATCTGCAATGGGTGTGTGAAGGAATATAAGAAAGCGCTTGAATCAACCTCGACGGATAAACGCCACTCCAACTGCTATATCTGCCAACAATACATCCGCATGGACTATTTTGCTTTGAAGGCGGGGCAAGTGGAAGAGGATGAGACTGCGCGAGCGGAGATCAAGGAGGGCCCGAAGCACACGAAGACTCTTGGAAGATACAACGGGCCGCATACAAAGACCATTGCTCTACTGCAAGATCTTTTGGCCTCAAAAGCTGAGAGCGACCTTGCACCCGACCAACCCCCAATCAAAAGTGTCGTGTTTTCTGGCTGGACATCTCATCTTGATCTCATCCAAATGGCACTCGAGAACAACGATATCAAGTATACACGTTTGGATGGAAAAATGTCGCGCACGGCTCGTGGCGCTGCACTCGAAACCTTCCGCCTGGATCCTTCCATCACGGTCATCCTGGTTTCCATAAATGCAGGAGGCTTGGGTCTAAACTTGACGACAGCCAATAAAGTCTACGTCATGGAGCCTCAATACAACCCAGCTGCGGAAGCCCAGGCTGTCGATCGCGTCCATCGTCTCGGCCAGAAGCGCGAGGTCACGACGGTTCGGTACATAATGAAGAACAGCTTCGAGGAGAAGATGTTAGAGCTGCAAGATAAGAAGAAGAAGTTGGCGAGTCTCAGTATGGATCGGGATCATATGAAGAATTCGACCAACAAGGCTGAAGCCACCAAGAAGAGATTAGAGGACCTCAGGAGTCTATTCAAATGAGGTCTGTTAATGATGGGGAAATGATTTATGGGAAAGGCGTTTGGCATTTATATGAGGGGGAAAACAGGCGGATAAAGCATAGATATTGGGGCAGGCGGATACATGATAGCATGGCGTATTAACGGGGCACCTTTAAGAGGCATCGGTCTGCATATGATATCCAACGTTTATAGCAACTATAATTTTCACTCTTAGTCGAGGCATCGTCGTCCTACTGCCCTACTCAGTGTGCAGGTCACGAGTGGGCATAACACGAAGAAATATAATATATTCCCCTCGATTTGTTTTGATTTGACAATAGTGAATGATTCTGAATGCTGTTGATTGTGTGGAAGAGTCGTTTGTCGACATATGATATACCGAGTTGAAGGAACCCACGGCACGGCCCGCAGAGTTTAGCGCACTAGCCACCAATTCTTCAGCCTGGACCACAATCGCCCACGACACCTTATCAACGATTGAGCCTCACTTTACGTATTTCATTCGTCGTCCTAATGCCATAATGACTCTCTTCTCCCTGCCACTCTCATGGCAGAATGGCCGCATATCCGTCTCCGCCTCTTCATTCCCCCAAACCTCCGGGCAATCAACGAACAGAAAGCGCAAGCGCACCTCCCCATTGAACTCGCCCGCCCCTCCATCCACGTTATTCACGCTGCCAAACTCGGCTTTTGATGTCCCTTCTTCGCCTGCGCCCAGTAACGCCAACCTCGATTATGTAAACAGTAATCCTCTGTCACTAAACGCCGACGAGACCAGGCAGTACAGAGCTGCTGGGCTGGAACTCGATAAAGAGTTGCCCAGCAAAACTTACACGGCATTCCCGCATAGGAATTTGCCGTGGGAAGCCGGACTTGCTACCGATGATGAGGAGCGGCAAGCGTCAAGAGCGGACTCTGGTGCTATTGAAAGAGGAAGCAAACCTTCTCACCTAAAAGTCCGTCACCTGGGTGTCTTGACGGCTATTCTGCAGCGATGTCTGGCGGAAGGAGACATCCCACGGGCAACTAAGGCGTGGGCACTGCTTTTACGGGCTGAAGTGGGAGGAAAGGGAGTTGATCTCCGGTCCACGGGGTACTGGAGCTTGGGTGCAGAACTCCTCATACGAAGAGGCGAGCAGCTTGCAGCTGGCAGTGGCAGTGGCGAGGATGGCACCGAAGAAGCCCAACCTCTGGATCCCCAGGACTCCGGAACTGTACCGTGGGGAACGTCTGACGGACTAGAAAGGGCAAAAGATTACTATGCCCGGCTTATCCTTCAACATCCTTACAAACGGCAATATTCTACGGCCACTTCGGCTCTTGATTTCTGGCCTGCAATGCTCAGCTGCGAGATCTACGGCATCCAGAGCAAACAGCAGCAATCGCTGCAGCGGTTAGACAATCATCAAGGCGACGGCAACAATGATGCGGCCTCTGACCATGACGACTCTTTATCTGAAGACTCTGAAAATAGTGGCGATGACAGCCTCGGGGCAACGCAGGAGGAAGTTTACTTTGCAAGGCTTTCAAAGCGTGAATCTCGCACAGAACAACGCCAGCAACGGAAAACTTGGAAGAAGAGGGAAGAGGTGCGAATACACGCTAAGAATGCGGCAGAGAAAGTTGCACAGCGCATGGATGAGATAATGACGACCCCGCCATATGTGGACAGTCATGTACTGCATCGTCTGCGGGGATGTTTGGCCTTGTATATTGGAGATTTGAGTGTTCTAACACCTTGGGAGGACAATGTTGAGGGTGAATCGGAGAAGGCGTTGGCGTGGGCGAGGAGGGCAGAAGCGGAGAGGGGTAAACTACTGAAGAAGGAGATGATAGAGGTGGCGAGAGCGCATTTTGATGTGGCTAGGCGGAGAGGGGGGGATGTCCCGGAGTGGGAAGCAGTGGAAACGACGCTTGGATATGATTAAATTCTGATGGTATTATTCGGCCCATTGAAACTCAAGGTGAACTTTGATCACAACTGAACATTCAATGACTGAGACTGAATTGTTTCGAAATTACTGCCCCCGGATTGTTAGTGATATAGCGCTATACCATCTCTTGTTTAATTCCCTGAGCTGAGCGAAAGTTGGCAAGATCGCATAAGAGAGGGGAAGCTAAGCTCACCTGTTTCCCGCCCACTGCCGCAAATACGAGGTTATCCGTAGGCTTCTTATAAGGGTAAAATTTAACATCATACGCCTCTGACAAGGATGAGTCTGTGGATCTCAAGCGAGAGTTGGTCCTGGACCACGAATTTAAGGGCATCATATCGCTCCACACCATCCAGTCATTCCCGAAAGTGGCAATGTCGGCGGCTAGGAGCAGAGTACTCGATCCGAGAAAGAATCTGGGAGGTGAGAAAACAACACTGGCGGCAAGAATATCTGGCGGCAAGAACATCTGGCGGCAACAAGAATAACAGCCAACGGTGAACAGCAGGAAATTCACGCTTTGCCAGGCAACAGGCACAGCATTACTGCGAGGTGTGCTGTGACAGGGCAGCAAAATACGTGTTGGATAGCAGGCGGTGGATCAGAGCCTTCAAATATGTCATCATCTTCGTCATCTAATGTAGCAAATGTGACCAAGATTGTAAACTTAGAGTTTACCGTTTCAAGTAGAAGGCCTTTGATCTTTTGCTATGGATTTCGTAGAAGATCTACTGTCCGGTGGTAGGTTCCAAACGGATCCATCTCTCGTACCACCTTCCATGACTTCATCCACAGCCTCGGCGGCGCAACAGGCAGAGAAACTATAAACCTGTTGATACAAAATGGCCAGGTGGCTAAGGTGAAAATCGACAGATTGCCTGACGGATTATCCGAGATTGTTTGGTTTTCCTGGGCATTGTAACTTATAGTATCTCATCGATGGAGTTTACTCTTACAACGTTTCTCATAAGCTGTCAGAGCCTGAGTAACCAACAGAGTCGAGCTCATCAAATTAACAAAGTCAATCGCAGTAGACGCAAAAGATGACACCGTGGCCTTGCCAAAAAAAAATCTGACGACATTCAACTCATTCTTTATTATGGACTATGTGGTTCTGGTTGTCTGTTTAAAGTTTGCGATATCAGGTGTCTCGGCAATATTTGAAGACGTTCTAGCGATGATTGACCACTTTCGCTAAGACCGCGACCTGTTTGCCATTCCCTCACAACAGGAGCTGCGTTTGCTCACGCAAGGGTGCCAACACGACACCGACCCCCTCCATAAGGGCCTTTTCGCTTTGAGGGTTCTTGTTTTTTCTCTGTATCTGTCTACATGCTGCTTTGAACAATGCTGCTTCTCCCTATCCTTTTCTGTGGCTCTTCTTGACTCCAGCCCATCCCCACATTCCGTTAAACGCCTTGATGTCTACCACGCAAGGAGATAAGGCGAACGACAAGGCGGCCTGGGAGCTTCCGAAATGGAAAGAAATGCTGGAGTTTGTAAGGACATATCATGGACACTTGCATTACAGCTTTAAAATGCTAACGGTCGTTGCTGTATAGGCCAACTCTGAAGGTGAGTTCATAATGAAGTACGTGTGATGTTCTCAGCTCACCTTTGTCAGAGGCGTATGATGTTAAATTTTATCCTTATGGGAAGCCAACGGATGATCCAGTATTTGTGGCAGTGGGCGGGAAACAGGTGAGCTTAGCTCCAGCGTATTTGTGGCTGGCCTTTACTGATTTCACTATAGATCATAATCTGTCGTCTGACTCATGCGGGGGACGGAGTAGAAATAATTCGAGAAGCGACCGACGAGTCGGTACGCATTCAGGGCTGAAATATACAAGTTCAGTTGCTAACTTATCGCCAGCCTGGTACAGATAATTGCTGCGTTGCCTGGGCACAGGCAGAAAATGGTGATCCACTGCTGTGCATAGCAGGATCCACGGCTCTTATTAAGATTATCCACGCCTGGACTGGCAAGTTGCTTCAAGTAGGTGATTCCAACGTTACTGGCCAAAGGTTGATTGATATTTACTTTTAACAGGTTCTCACGGGTCATGGAGGGGTATGTATACTCCAGATTGATTATGGCATGCCTTATACTAACCGGCAAAGGACATATATGATTTGACGGTCCCAAAGACAAACCCCCACGTATTGGCATCATGTTCAGATGATTCGACGGTGAGGTTGTGGAGCCTCCGAAAAGCCCACCAAGAGTCACCTTGTTTTGCACTCCTTGACGGAGAGGGTCACGTAGATGGCGTGCTATCTATCGTAGGTTCACCGCATATGATTATTTGGCAAAATCTAACCTCATAGGATTTTCATGCATATGGGCGCTACATCCTCTCTGCCGGTCTGGACCATGCTGTTAACCTGGTATGTATTTGGTCTTCGCCACACTTTCACAGGGAACTGAACTAGAACAGTGGACGGTGCCAACGTTTCCGGGTGCAAATACAACAATTAAAAAGGCTGAAATAATACATTATCCTCATTTCTTTACCACAGAAGTGCACTCGAATGTAGTTGATTGGTAAATATTCTTCCAGTCGGAGATCTACCTTTACTAATGCTATAACAGCGTCCGATTTTACAAAGATTACATTCTTTCGAGGGGACATGAAGAGGGATGCATTGTCTTATGGCAAATTACGCGTTTCTCGTCGTTGGCAGAGGTTCCTCCTGCGTCGGCAGCGCCAACTACATATGACCAAAGCGCGAGAACTCGATCCGCATTCTTCGAGGTTCCCAAAGGTGATAAGACCGGGCCACATCAATATCAGCGCCTCCTCCAATTTGAAATGCCGGGTTGTAAACAGTGGTATATGAGATTTGGCATACATAACCCACTATCCCCTTCTCAGAGCCCGGTGCTTACGATGTGCAATTCCTCCTCCAAAATCTTCTTTTGGGATCTCTCTCGCTTTGTGGCGTACGAAAAGTTTATTGATTCTCCAGACACGGTGCCGAAACCACATTGGCTCAGTTTACAGTCTCATGCGAAGAAAACTGGGCAGTTAGACCGCCTACTCAGCCAAACCCCGGTTGATGAAAGCGTTGCATCGAGCAGCGTTAGCTCTTTTAGTACGGAAACATTGGCCACCGCAATTGATCTGGAGACGAACCGTGCAGCATGGGATGAAAAATACGCCATCGGCAATCCTTGGAGGAGTGTGAAAGCGCACAAGGCCGAAAACATTCCAAGGGTAAGCAGCGTTGGCAGAGCGGTTGCTTGGAGCGAGAATGGCGAGTTCTGCGTCGTGGTTGGCTCATCTGGTATCATTTCCGTTCTGGAGCGCTGGGCCAAGAAGTCGCCCAATACCAAGAGTGAAAAAATACCATAAAATTAGAGCACCGCTTAGTGTTATATTATGCAATGAAGATGAGGGTGCATTGTCTGGATATTCTTGAGGCGCCGGATGCAAGCTGGGCATACTCGTCGTCAGCGGTCAACCTCATACGACACTACCAGGAGCATACATGGATCTTGGAAATGAGGGGATGCCTATAGTCGCCTTAGCTTCAGAATAGATATTGCATACTGCCCAGTTAGCCATATTCATATTCAATCAACAACTCTCACTTCTTTCATGCGACTTGGTGTCCCATCTCTGTCGTTACCCATCATACTGTACAGTACAAGCATTTTGAGTTTGCACTACAATTTAGCATAAAATTTCGACTTTTGTCAAGGATATTACCAGTTGTCCTAAGGCACTTGAAATCATATCGTGGAGCATGTATATTTTTATAGGTGATACCGCCCCCTCACATGTCGAGGAAGGCGGTACCTTGCGCTGGGTTGATCCGCTAACTCACACATGACTAGCGCGGAAGCTATACGTGACAGGGGTCGTTGCGTTACGTGGAGGTTGCTGTATTATCTGAATCTGGGTTGAACCTCCATCAGGAACGAAAACAAGAGCATCTCACGCCGTCGAAGAAAACGTCCCATAGAAGGGGCACAATCACCAGCATCCTGCAAACATTGCGCATCACCAAGCGCAACCAGCCATCAAACCATGGCGTCCTCGGCGAACCCCTACCAGAACTATAGCCAGCCTCAGGCTAGCGACCACGATGACGACCTCATCGATCCCGATACTGGTGAGTACTTTGTATTTTGGACTTTGAATGATTAAAGGCCAGAAAGGGCCAGCTTTGACCGCGCGACGTGCATGTAGCTAATGTTCCCCAGCCTCATTAGATGACCTCGACGACCCGCTTGACGATGCTCCCAACTATTCCGCCCACGCACCCCTCACAGGGAATATCGGCTCCAGCTCTTCTTCTCGGCCTTTGAATGAATCGTACCTCACCTCCGCAATGCCCGGCGACGATAGGCGCGCACCCACAAATACAATCGACGAATCCGTCTGGGACACACTGTCCCGCGACTTGTTGGCCGTTTGGTCAAAAATGCGCGAAGTGCTCTATCCCAAGTATCTCTTCGGTGGTTCCATGATCGATAACACCACGACTCTTCGTGGGGCCTACGAAGGATTCCGCGCCGGTGGTATTGCAGGCGCGAGGGAAGAGGTTAGGAATATCGCGGGCCGAGTGATGGATACAGAGAACCTACTCAGCCAAGGAAACATGAGCCAGGGGCTACGGGACTGGGATCTATGGGGCCCATTGGTGTTCTGCCTGGCACTGAGTTTATTGCTTAGCTTCAATGCGAGACCGGAGCAAAAGAGTGTTGTATTCAGCGGCGTGTTCGCCATGATTTGGATTGGAGAGGCAGTGGTTACCGCGCAGATCAAACTGCTAGGCGGCAATATGTGAGTCTTCAGCTGGTATTTCTGGCAGGAAATGTGCTAACAAATTTAGATCCTTTGCCCAGTCTGTCTGTATTATCGGATACACGCTCTTTCCTCTTGTCATCGCGGCCTTGCTCTCAGCGCTTCACCTCCCAACTATACCTCGGATCCCAGTTTACATCGTTCTGATCGGCTGGTCTCTTGCTGCCGGTGTCAGTATCATGGGTGGCAGTGGTGTGGTGAAGAACCGTGTCGGAATCGCAGTCTACCCGCTCTTCGTGTTTTACGTCGGATTGGGTTGCTTGTGTTTTATTAGTTAAGCAGCCTACAGGGAGCAGAGACAAGGATGGGGATGTGATGTATTGTACGAGGAGTTCAAGGCGTTGGGTTGTAGCAAGATATGTATGCTTAGATCACTCTTCGCTTGTCAAGTTACTGGAAAGGAGAACGGTGCGAGAATTCCTAGCATTCAGGAAGTGAGGGGCAACTTCGAAGATTTTGTTTTGTATTCTATCAATCACTGTATCAGTTTTGTCCTACAGTGAGAAAGATTCTAGCAAGACGTTTAGTACTCAACCCAATAATTCGTGCGAGCCGAACAAAACTATAAGACTGTTTCAAAATGACTCCAATATCAGCATGCCCTTCACTCACACCCTAATTAAGGTAGAATGCCAAAAGGGTCTGTGGTTGACTTTACAATTGGGTTTATATACACCAGACAACCCCACGAATTCGCCGGATAAGCGCATAAACCTTTTTCCGGTATCGATCCACACCTCTGTTGACAACACCAGAATACGGTTGGCGGGCGGATTGCACCAACACGTTCATTGCCTCACTTCATAAGTGTTCCGACATACAGCACAAATCATAATATTACACTGAATTACTGGAAGGAAGGCCACGATGGAGGGCGCGAAAACTCCTGAGCAAGCCATTGCTCACAAGCGCAGTTTCGAAGAGCAACAAGATGAGGACTCGGCCACTATGAAGGCCAGCGAAGACCTCAAGCATACCCGCATATCTGATAAAGAGCCGGCTGAAGGAGAAGCTTCCAAAGACGAGGCTGGAGTCGCGAAACCTTTGTCAGACGAGGGCGGCCAAACGTCGGGATTTACAAAGGAAACTACGCCGGAGCGATCAACGCGTTCGGGTGGGGAGGATGATGGAATGATGGAGCAGATCTCCTCGCCGAAGAAAAAGAGAGTCAGAGAACAAGATGACGAAACGAAGGAGTCCGATAAGATCAACAAAGAGCGAGTTCCATCGAACGGAAGCGCGACAAGTGCAGGTCGATCTGATCGATTGGAGCCAGAGAAGAAACGCCATCGCGATACTTTGCAGGGCGGGGCAGAAGCTGCAGGCGTCGCTGCGTCACAACAGGTCCGTCCTCAAATACTTTAACAATCATTCTATGCAGCTAACTAGTTATAAATAGGCCAAGCAAGCTGTCAACGGCGATGAAGAATCTAAGGCAGCCGATAATAAACCCAAGGGTGACGAGACTGGATCCGATAAGAAAGAGGCAGATAAATCTACCGATACTCCTCAAACATCGTCATCAGCATTTGCAAGCTCCGGTTTTGGGGCTCTAGCTGCATCTAGCACATCTGGGTTCGGGGCGTTGGCGGGAAAGCCCAGCATTTTCGGTGGTGGTTCTGCTACTGCAGCATCACCTTTCGGGGGGGAACTTAAAGGAGAAACCGCCGCCAACAGCACAAATGAGCCAAAAGCTGGAGAATCTGGTAGCACATTCGGTGGCGCATTCGGCGGTGGTTCTACCACTGGCTTTGGTGGCC
Organism: Pseudogymnoascus sp. VKM F-4513 (FW-928); assembly: GCA_000750755.1. Taxonomy (NCBI): domain Eukaryota; kingdom Fungi; phylum Ascomycota; class Leotiomycetes; order Thelebolales; family Thelebolaceae; genus Pseudogymnoascus; species Pseudogymnoascus sp. VKM F-4513 (FW-928). The sequence continues at coordinate 44,449 of JPJW01001583.1, forward strand.
AGGCCTCCGGCGGCTTTGGAGGCGGTTTTGGCGGTGCCTTGGCTGGTGGCTTTGGCGGTGGCTTCGGCGGTGGCTTTGCTTCCAACCAGCCAACGACGTTGTCTACCTTCGGCTCTGCAGACCCAGATACAGCTACGCTAGGAAAGCCGGCTAGAGCCTTCGGTGCCCCTGAGAGTGACGAAGAGGATGAATCAGAAGATGATGGCGATGGTGAGGGGGATGTCGGGTCCGATGGAGATGATGAAAATAGCACCGTCGAGGATAGAAGAAGGCCAAGGTTGACCAGGGGTATGTCAGAAACTAATAAATTTTCAGTAGCACATACATTCGACCAGAAGCTAACTATTCTGCAGTACCCATTAATGATGGCGAGGAAGACGAGGTAACACTTTGCCAATTCCGAGCAAAACTCTACGCGATTGAACCGAAGGTGAAAGGTTCGAAGGAGAAAATTTGGAAAGAGAGGGGAACTGGAACCCTGAAAGTAAATGCTCACAAGACCTGCGTTGAGTTTGATGAGTATACCGGGGCGGTGGTTCCTGGGAGTTTTGATGTCTCTCTCCGCGATGACAACGAAGACTCCCCTCCGGTCACCGCTGCACGACTGATCATGCGTCAAGAAAATACCCACCGGGTCATTTTGAATACGATCATTAATAGAGCGCTAAAGCTCGAAGAAAAGCCCTCCAGCACATCCAGCAAAGATTACATGTTTACAGCTTTCGATGAAAGTGGGCCAGTAAATATGAGCCTGAAGGTAAGCTCGCTTTTATACCAGATGATCAGCTGCTAATCAGGACCAGATGAATGATGCAAACGCCAAATTGTTTACATCGGAGCTCTCGGCTGTCCAAAGTGGGCTTTTATGAGTTTGTGCTTCATGAAACGACGTATACTATGCGGGTAGCCCGGTCAGGGGCATCGCTTTGTCTCTTCCATTCCATGATGCTGAGGCCTTTACAACAATGGGGGGCGCCATGTCATGCATTCAATGAATCGGTTGCCAGTCTTTTAGATAGCAGAGCACAGGGAAGACTTACGAGAACCTTTGTAATATTTACATCACGAACAATACCCGAGGGATGGATCTACGGTCATCAATGCATCAGGAAGGTTTGAGGTGGCCCATAGCCTCTCCCATAGAATTCCAATCAAAACATAACTCCAAGAAAGATTTGTCCAATGTGTTAGACCCCTGCCCTGTTCCATTCATAGATGAAAGTGGTACCAGAACGAGGCCTCAAATAAATACCTCCCAAAGCCAGCTCCAACAACCACCGTAGCTACATTTCCTACCTGTCGTTTTAGCTAGTCCCAATTTGTAAAATAACCTTTTGGCGAATGTTGTTTTACAAATTAGGATTGGCTCTAAAATGAGGTTTGTCGACTTCGGGACTTTCGACGCGAGAGCACGTGATTTGGTGTTACATTCTTTGTCTGCTCCAGGACGCGATAAATACCCGTTACGGATGATGCGTCAAGATTAGTCAAGCGTTTGCATCGGCCAAATGTAGTTATGGACACCATAGGGGGAGGCCGAGCGCCTAATAAGGCTGTCCTCAAGCGCAAGAGAGCTGAGACTGGAGGAGGTGAAGGTCAAGATGGCGATGGAACGGCAATTGCGGAAAAGCCAGTGGCAACTATTGATCCCACAAAAGTCAATGAAAAAGTCCCAAAACCACGGAAGTCTACCAAAGCCCATGCTGCTGCACCGTCAATTCGCCGCTCGGCATCAGCCTCCTCAAGTTCGACGGCCAGCATAACTGTATGGCCTGCCTCGTTTACTACACTTGAGAAGACTCATCGGGCGCTCAATCTGGTATATACATTCTGCTGCGCACGCAAACATTTGGCTACCACATTTGAGACTATAAAGACTACTGTTGAAGGTCAAATAAAACGGGAACTAAAGGTAGAAGATGTGGCCAAGATAGTTGCTCTACGCCCAACTGGGATTAACTTCTCATTTGTCGATGAGGCTTCCCTCGACGTCGACGTGAGAGAGTATGAGAAAGACGATGCCTTCAGAGGTAGTGCAGCAAAAAGTTCGTGGGGGTCTGAGGCAATTTCAAGTGCCGAAGAAAATGAAAACACGGTCCAGACAGCTGGAAAGGAGATCTTGCTATTTGAGTTTTTGGACGGGGATTTGAAGCGTGGCACCCAGCAAAAATCGGAAAAGGGGGGAAAAGCCACCAGAAAATCGAAAGGGGACGAGTTAATGTTGCCAAAATTCAGTCAGAAACAAATGACGGATTTAATCGAAAAGCGAAACACGAAGTTCCATAATGCCATAAATGCGTTCCTAACCCGGTGTGACTCGGCGAATGACAATCCCGAGGAGGTTTTGGAGGAAGAAGCCCAGGCTTATATACCAAAGCCATCCACAGTCGATATATCGGAGCCAAACATCAGCACCCTTCCAAAGTCAATTCCTAAAGAACGAGAGTCTATTCCTCAAATTATAAAGGAGGTGAAGGACTGCGCGTGGTATACAGGCCAGATTGTGCCGGACGGCCACCGTGTTTTCGATCCCCAAGAAGCCATATATGGTGACCTTGAATTCGTCCTAAGCCAAAATTTGGTAAACGCATTGTATAATACGAAAGGGATTACTCGATTTTATTCTCATCAGGCAGAAGCAATTAACAGCTTGAACGATGGTCACCATGTTATTGTTGCTACATCTACGAGCTCGGGAAAGAGTCTAATTTACCAACTCCCCGTACTGCACGAATTGGAACGAAACCCTAGTACAAGAGCAATGTACATCTTTCCAACCAAAGCTCTCGCACAGGACCAAAGAAGAAGCCTTAAGGAGATGATGAAGTTTATGACTGGCCTCGAGAACACTTTGGTGGAGACCTTCGATGGAGACACCGCTATGGCTGATCGGAATATCATACGTGAAGAAGGCCGGATCATATTTACCAACCCAGATATGCTTCACATCACTATTCTCCCACAGGAAGAAAAATGGCGCACATTTCTTCAAAACTTAAAATTTGTAGTCGTTGATGAGATCCACGTCTACAATGGTCTTTTCGGCTCACACGTTGCTTTCATCATGCGCAGACTCCGGAGAATATGCGCGGCTTTGGGAAATCGACATATTAAGTTCATATCATGTTCTGCCACTGTGGCCAATCCGACGGAGCACTTCAAGACAATCTTTGGAATTGAGGATGTTCGTTTGATAGATTTTGACGGTTCCCCTTCAGGCAGAAAAGAATTTCTGTGCTGGAATACCCCTTTTAAAGACCCAGCCGACCCATCAAGTGGCAGAGGAGATGCAGTGGCTGAATCTGCTCGGCTGTTCTGTCAACTTATCCTCCGAGGGGTCCGAGTCATTGCATTTTGCAAAGTGCGACACAGATGTGAAGCTCTTGTGGCCGCAGTAAAATACGAGTTATCAGAACTGGGACGCCCAGACTGCATGGCGAGAGTTATGGGGTACCGGGGAGGGTATACACCGCAAGATAGACGTCGGATTGAGAGTGAAATGTTTGAGGGGAAGCTGGTGGGTGTCATTGCGACGTCGGCTCTTGAGCTTGGTGTGGATATTGGATCTCTTGACGCCGTTGTCACTGTTGGCTTTCCATATACCATTGCAAACTTGAGGCAGCAAAGTGGCCGTGCAGGACGACGAAATAAGGACTCCCTTTCTGTGTTGGTCGGCGACTGCTTTCCAACAGATCAGTACTATATGCAGAACCCGGACGAGATCTTCACAAAACCAAACTGCGAGCTCCAAGTCGACTTGCAGAATATGCTGGTTATTGAGGGCCACGTCCAATGTGCGGCATATGAGTTGCCAATTCGGCCAAACGAGGATGTTCTTTATTTTGGAAAATTGCTTCTTGAAATCGCAGAGCGGCGGCTTGAGAAGGACGACCTGGGCTTTTATCATTGCAATGAACGATTCCGGCCAGTCCCATCCAAGTTTGTTGCTATACGTGATACCGAAGAGGATCACTTTGCTATCATCGATATAACACGAGGAAAGAATATCGTCTTGGAAGAACTAGAAGCCTCTCGAGCCTTCTTTACATTGTATGACGGCGGGATTTTCATGCACCAAGGAAATACATACCTTGTGAAAGAGTTCAATCCCGATCGTAAAATTGCTCGTGTCGAGCTTGTCAAAGTTGATTGGACGACACAGCAAAGAGACTTCACAGACATCGATCCGATTGAAACAGAGGCAATGTGCCGTATTTCTGGATCTCTGTCCCGGGCCTTCTATGGCACTATCAAGATACAGCAAACCGTTTTTGGCTTTTTCAAAGTTGACCGGAGGGGGCGCAAGATGGATGCAGTCGAAGTTGACAACCCACCGATAATTCGCTTCAGCAAAGGCATGTGGCTTGATGTCCCAAAACATGGTCTGGATATTCTTGTTGAGAGGAGGCTTAATGTAGCAGGAGCCATCCATGCGGCCGAACATGCTATACTGAGCCTGATGCCAAATTTTGTCGTTAGCATGCCTGGGGATGTTCGAACGGAGTGCAAGGTGGCGGTCAAGGAATTCGCAAAGAAAGAGACGGCAAGAAAACGCCCGGCACGGCTCACCTTCTATGACGCCAAAGGGGGAGCCGGCGGCTCTGGGATCAGCACCAAAGCTTTTGAGTTTGTGGACATGCTACTCCGCCAAGCGATCCAGCGGGTGGAGGCGTGTCATTGCCATGACGGCTGCGTTGAATGCGTAAACTCCGAATTCTGCAAACATGCCAATGAGGTGATGAGCAAAGCTGGCAGTAGAGTGGTTCTGAGGAGCTTGTTGAATATTGAGATCGACGTTGACTCGTTACCTATGGGCCCTGAGCAGTTCAGTCCTGCGGGAATTGAAACCGTAGTCCTTGCGGAGCAGGTTCTGCCGCGAACTAGAGGGCTAATAGATGAGAACTCTGATGGAGGGGGTGGAATAGTATCGACAATTCCTGACAGGTCGAGTGGTGAGGATATGGGGGAACATACTATTGTAAAGACTGAGCCGTAGGATTAGACTCATGTAGACGGTATGAATTATGAATGTATGAGAAACGATTTGAAAATCTAATATTCATAAACACATAAACAATAAAGCGTATTGGCACCCGTCTCGAGTTTGATAGTAGCAAAAGTATATTTTTAATAATACCTGACTCGATATCATAGAAGCATTGTGTAGATAAAAGATGGCTTGCTCATGGAATGAGAGAAGCTGCGAGCATCAAACTCACTGTCTCGAACTTCCCGGCCGGTTCTACGAGATGATATTCAAAATCACACAAAGACATTGTAAAGAATGGGGAACATCTATCACGCTCTTATAATAATCCTTTCACAGCATCATGTTTTATGAATACCACTAAGAGCAAAGAGATCAATAGGAGTGCCGGCAGTATCTTCTTTTTATAAGGGAGCAAATCACCCCGGCTGTAAAATTGAGGCTTGGAAATCGTTTCTTATAAGATGGGGTGGCCTACTATAGATTCGTACATCGAGCTTATACCGAATATGAAATCTACGCTTTCTTGAGTTCCTAAACGCGTCCTTTCATTGTTCTATTCTCGAGAGCTGTTGCCACGGCACTGGCCGAGAGTCTCTCCGCCGTTCGCGCTGATACTGGAACTCGATCCCAACTTGGCCTAAAAGTTGTTGGTCTTTGACGTGTTGGCGTCTACTCGAAAACACGCTCTCGCTCTTATTTAATAATCTTGAGGCATGCCTTTCCTCCTTTCTTCCTTTTAACTTACCTCTCAACCCACAACACAACAACAACACAACACTTCCTTCTTCATTGCTCCATTGCTTTGCTTTAACTCTCGAGGAGATATCAGAAACCTTCTCGAGCCTTTGATCAAACTTTTGTCTTCCACAATACTTTCTCTCGTCGTAGCAACGCTGCATGAGAAACATGGCTCCCTCACCCCATAGCACACGAGCTGCTATTATCAACCGCACCCCTCCTCCTAACCTGATCCACGCTTATAGCAATCGATCTGCCGTTATGAACCAGCAGACTGGCTCTGACAAGCTCGGAGCCTATACCACACTCTCTGCCACCACGAACCAGCAGGCTGGCTCTGACAAGATCAGCGCCTACGACACTCCAGCTGTCACCATGAACCAGCAGACTGGCTCTCGCAAGATCAGCTCCTATGGCGCACAGCTTGCCGCCTTGGAGCAACAGCGTCAGTCTGGCTTGGCACAACTTGCCGCCATGGATCAACAGCGTGGCCCTGGCATGGCCTGTGCCTATGGCACACGATCTACTACCACCGACCAGCAGAATGCTTCCGACAATCTCGGTGCATATGGCACACGTTCTGCCACCACAACTCAGGGGACTGCCGGCAAGCTCAATGCCTATGAGATTTCATCCGTCACTAGGAAGCGATTCAGTGATATTCTCCACGTGGGACAGCACACCATCACTCGCGAGGACGAGTGCCTCGACCCCGATTGCGAAAACTTCTGCAAAAGCATCAAAGGTAAATCGACGGAAGAGATCCATCATCCATCTTCAGCCACTGACACGCAACTGTGTAGACAATTCTTCCAAGCCGGAACTCGAGTGTTCGGAGGATGACTTTTCCCTCAACATGGGCAGCGTCGTCAACGCGTTCGGTCCATTCACCTTGGCTCCTATCCCAGAGCATGCTGCGTCGTCCAATCTGTCCCAAGCTGCCGGTCCAAGCCTTCGTGACCTTGGGCCCAACGCCAACAGCACAGCCATCAGTGATCCTGATCTGCTTGTCTACCCCGACCTTCGCAAGCGTGTTGGGAGATATTTTGAGACTCGCAAGCCAACCCCAGAGGGATGGACATGGTCCGTAGCTGACAGACACGCACCTGCGAATCAGTCCTACGCACCCACCCAGAGCACCGCCAGTGTCGCACTGACTGATTCATCCACCATTGCCTCTGGAAGCGTAACGGAGCTCAGCCAAGCTGGCACCTCTCGCCCGGGATCCCCTCAAATGGGCCTTCTTCAAATGGTCCCCATCCAAATGGACTCCGCTCAAATGGACTCCGCCCAGATGGCAATGGTCCCCTCTCAGATGGCCCTCGCCCCAATGGACCCCCTTCAAATGGCCGTCGCTAAGATGGGCCCCTCAGAAATGGACAACCACACAGTTGGGGATGAAGAAACCCTCCATCCCATTGCTGTCATCAGCAAGATGCGCGAGCTCCAGACAGAGGGTGTGGTGCCATTCGGGCCATCCCGATTCCTCAACCATCCCAGCGGGCTCCCCAGCGGCAACCCCAACGGAAACTACCTGGGCACCATGAGCGCCGCCTCCAACCAGATGGCCAGCCTGCCCGACCACATGAACACCTGCATCTGGGTTGAGGGTGCGCCTGCTGACTTGACCTACTTCGAGATGCTCAGAAGTATCCGCGACTGCGGCAAGGTGTACTCTGTGCACATCAACCCACCCAGGGAGAAGCACTACACGGCTGCGGCCAAGATCGCCTTTTGCACTCGCATCGGTGCCGAGCGCTTCTTCAGACAGGCTCACTCACTCTGTGGAATTGTCATCCGTGGCCGCCGCATCTGCGTCCGCTGGAACAGGAACAAGTACCGTGAGAACTTCAACCGCGCCGAGTCCCGCGTTCTCAAAATCTCCGGAGACCCCAAGTTTGTCAACTACGAGGTTCTGGGAGAGTACTTTGCCCGTCTCTTCTACTTCAACCTCATCTGGGTTGAAGAGGTGACTCCAGGGGTCATGATCTGGGAGTTTTCGAGCATCCTGGCTCAGGCTCATTCGGCCAAGCAGGCTATTGAGCGTGAGCCCGCCATGATGCACATTGTCCGCATCAAGTACGAGCGCGACCCTTGCGAGTAATATGGGTCAGGACAGTGGACTGCCTGTCTGGCGTCAACATTTGAATATTTGATTTTGATTCGAAAGTTGCAGCGGAGGTCGAATATCCTCGTAATTCGGTTATTATTTGAGGACAGCGGAATGAGTTGGAATGGCTGGCACTTGCTGATGCTTCCAATGGAAGAAGATTGGGCTTGTGGAGGCTCACATATGCGTTCTCATCGCTGCGTGGGCGTCATCTTCTGTAGATGGATGGAATGATTTCTACTGGATAACAATGTAATCATGCATTGGAAATGAGAAACGCCGACGCTGGATACTGATAGGATGGCACTCCCTCTGGCTGTGATTGAGAAAGGGTAGTAGCCCAATGGATATGGATAGTTACAATTGTGCCACTGCACATTGCAAATTTGATGACACCGTGACTACTATGCCTTCATGTAACTCGGAAAATCTTATTCTCCGCCAGCAACTAAACTGGCAGGAGCCCCTTTGCCTCACTTCAAGCATGATGTGCATAGCAAACACTGCAAATGCAGTGAGCTAAGTTAAATTCCATTTGATTCCTATGTGTGCAGTCTCGAAAACCTTTTCCCATGTTCGCCATCCCGTTCTCAAAAACAATATGAACACGCTTGACCTGCAAATCAACTCAAATTATAAACCCGCTATGCACAAACAAGTTGAAATACAAACACTGCACTATGTCGTGACACTAATGTGGATCACATTTCAGTGTCCTTCTGCTGGAGCTTCGGCCCCTGCTTCAGCCCCTGCTTCATGCCCTCCTCCATGTCCTGGGGGATTCGGGTAGTAGAAAGCCGCCACAGCAATGATGATATACACAATCACCAACAGGGCTCCCTCCAGATAGTTGCTCTTGCGGTCCTTGAGGAAATTGCCAACAACAATGATGGATAGGATCACAACAACAATCGTGAAGAGGTCAAAGTTCAGGTCCAGCTCCAAGTGGAGGCCCCAGCTAACAACGACAGCCAGGGGTGCGTTAAACAGCGCAGTTTGGATAGTTGCTCCCAGGACGTGAGCCAAGGCAAGGTTCATGGTGTTATCCCAGGCTTCATCGATGGCAGTTATGTGTTCGGCAGCTTTCTCGACGAGTGGGACCAGAATTAAGCCCATGAAGAGATCTGAGATACCGTTATTCTCGACAATGTGAGGGATCTCCATCACCAAAAAGATGGCCATAAATGTCACCAGCGTGATGGAGACGGCCAAGGCAAGGACAGACTCGGTGAGGGTCAGCTTGGGCTTTATAATATCGTTGTGGCGATCCGCATCTCCATGCTCATCTTTCAAGAAGATGGCATCGTAAATGCTGTGGTGAGATCGCATATTGAAAAATATGTAGAAGGCGTATGAGATGATGAGTAGAATTGCCGTGATTCGGGATATTTGCAGGACTGCCGTTTTCAGTTCAGCGTCGGGCATCTCGGTGCCATTAAGAGCAGTGTAGAAAGCTGTCGGCACGACAAGACCAAGGCCACTAAACCAGAGTTAGCTTTGCACATAATATTGGTAGTAGTCGAGACTTACGCAATAAGTAAGAGGCCATTTCCCACTTCACTAACAGCCTCATCAAACGTCTGCTCGTCGCGGCGGAGGCCACCAGCAAAGAAGCAGAGGCCGAGACAGAGCAACATCGTCGCCAAGATAGAGCCCAGTATAGCAGCTTGGATGACAAGGTATTCCTTCTGTTTGAGGAGCACCATGAACAGCACAATCTCAACGATAGAGCCAAACGTCGTCTCCATCAAGACGCCCAAAACTCTCGGCAGCTTCCGACTGAACTCTTGGCCGGCGAAACCAACAAGGTTGGCACTCGGGACCATGGCGATGTAACTGAGAATGAATATAACCAGGCTGAGGTCGGGTCGGGCATATCGAACTGCAAGAGCAGCGGGCACAAAGGGCCACAAAACGTTGACGTACATCGATGCGCGGCATGTTGAGATGAAGCAGATTCGGAGGAAGTGCCATGGGTGAATCCAGGACCTGCCACTCTCTCCGTCCGGGGCAATGCCTTTTGTAACTCGCAGGCCGGCTTCGTTGACAGTATGGTGACCAGGTAAGCGGCGCTTTTCAGCTACAGCAGCAGGTGCAGAAGAGGGAGAGTTCATCTCCACATCAGCGTCGGCGACATCTGCGCCCTTCTCCCCTTCCGCCGCTTTGGCTCGGTGGAAAATGGTCATGATGGGATGTGATTGAGGTACTGGGGGTATTGTAGCTGGATTTTGGCGCGTCTCTACTGAGTGCCACTCGTCTGCCAGCAGGAGAGTATCACTTTGTTGCCGTTTCCTGCGCTTGGGTGATTCAAGGGAGCTACAGTCTTTGTTGATGGGAAGTAAACAAAGCACGAACAATACGGTGGGAACAAGGGAAGAAGGAGTGTATACGAAGGGAAATTAACAAGGAAAAGAGCGTCAATGAGAGCGACATAAACTTATTCTGTATACCGTCTGTAAAACAGGGTCTGGACAGGCTTGGCATTGAAGGCGCAGCAAGTGCGGGATATGCGCTGGGAAATGCGCTGGCATCAAACTGGTGGAGTTGTGGAGTTGTGGAGTTGCAGAGTGGTTTGGTGGCATCGAATAAGGAGCAACATTTGGTAAACGAGGGGTGTCAGAGAAACAAGCAACGGGACAACTTATCTCGGCGCTCCTGAAACCGCGGGAGCAATAGATCTGACGGGTTAGTACGGGGCTTGGCGCCTGGGTCCCCGTCCTCCACAGCAATTTAACAGGCTCTAACGCAGCTAACCTAGCTAAACCCCGTGATTTGCAGCTTATCCTGTGGGTTTAAGGGTGCTTACTCGTGAATTGGCTGGGCAAGACATCAGCTGGGTCGGATTGTGATTACCATCGCGTTGAGGAAAGGATCGTCAGGCCAATATTAGGGGAGTGTCGCGTACTCATCGACGAATTATCGTCACAGCAGATCTCACCTGAGAGACCAATTACATTGGTGTATCTGTGAGTTACGGGTTTATGCGCGGGCCATATGCAGTACTGAGCTTCATTCATAAAGTTGTGATACAAGGCAGGCAAGCCCCCTCAGGCGGTTTGATCACCATCTTCAGACAACCCCAGAAGCAGAGTAGGAAAAGTGAAAACGATATGTTATGCCCTATTATATAAACATGCTCCAAGCCTTTCCCCTACTAATCTACAGCTCTAACCGGATCAGAATCCCCAGAGTATTATTGTACATTACAATTATCCTTAAGTCTTTGGTCTCGTCTTTGCGTCAAGTGAAATGGGTATCATCAATCAATCGCTCTACAACGTCACCGTTGCGTCTCCCTCACCGCTCTCGGCCGGCGCCTCCTCGTCCAGGTTCAAAGTGTGCACTAGCGGCTCCTTTTCGCTGTCTTCGGCCGCCTCAGGCTTTTCTGCCTCCTCGTCCACCTTCGATTCCTCCACCTTCTTCTCATCGGCGGATTCTGTCTCGGATGAATCGTTCTCTGTAGGTTTGCTATCGTCCTTTTCAATCTTGACTTCTTCCTCCTCCTCCTTGGCAGGGGCAGGCTCGGCGGCATCTTCTTGCTCCTTCTCTGGCACCTCCTCAGAGGCTTCATCGACGACGACTGTCATCTCTGCAAGCTCCTCGGCAGGCTCTACATTATCATTGCCAGAGCTCTCGCTGTTCTGAGTCTTCTCATCTTCCTCCTGCTTTGCTTCTTCCTCTTCCTTGATTTTCAGCGTTTTGAGGCGCTGTGCCATATCAGACTCCTCCTCGTCAGCCTCAAGAACTGTAGTCACCGCAGCACCCGTCGATGGCGAAGACCGTATATGTCTCCTAGTGTTGCTACGGCTGGCGGCCGTCAAATGCATATCCTCCTCTCTAGTAGTTGATGGGTTGCTCGTGGTAGGTGGGTCAGGCTTAAGTATGGTGTGTACGACTTTCGGCTCGACAGCTGGCTCAAGGCCCTCTGCCTCTGGGGGCAACTTGTAGTTTTCTGCGGGCAGAAGCTCGTAGTTGTCGCAAACAGTTTTAAATAAAACGTATAGTCCGGTTTGTCCCTCCACCTGCCAGAACACACCCTTGTGCTGGAACCACGCATGCGCGAAGATACGATGGAGTCGCCTGAAGATATTTGTCAAATGCTTGACGCCGGTGCTTTTGTCGTCCATAACATCTCCCGATGTAAGGCTGAGGCGGCTGGGAAAGATCTTCTGGCTTGTGACTATGTTGGTTGCCCAGTCGAGCGTATGACAGCAGTAATCGATGGCGCAACAGGACTTTGGCGACTCATGAACGGCGCATAGAAACTGCCATTCTGAAGCCCGCATCTCTGGGCAAGTTGAAGCCGAGCATGCTGGTGAGTCGAATAGAAAGCCAACAATGAGATCGTTGCACTTGTTTATGAGGAAGCGGCAGAGCTCGTACAGCCACAGCGCACGGTCGACCCCAAATGGAGGTGTAGCTAAAACAGACGCAGTTTGCCTATTTATAGGAACGATGGTCGATGCCGATGGGCGGGTATGATGGTAGTGTAGAGCTTTGAGGTGTTCTTGTAATTGGAAGGCAGAATCAAGCTGTGCTCTAGTTAGTATCACAAGCGCATATGCAAGGGAGCAAACTTTTTACCTCCATCAACGGCACGAGCGGTGGTCCAGCAGCCATGTCTGCGCCCTTCGTTCCCGGGTGAATCCTCCTGTTTGAATTCGAATCTATAATGCTCTGCTCCATTGCGTTCTCCTGGTTATTGTTGGAATCCTGAATGGACGGCGATTTCGGGCCAATCTGTATTTCCGTTGGCGGCGGCGGGCTTGGTAGCCGCGGTGAGCTCGGAGGCAAAGACATCTTCGAACGAGGCTCAAGTTGAGGAGTCGGCAACAATGAGTCCCCTGAGAGCACAGCTGGCGCTTAAATTCGATGTTCTCTTGTCACGTAGCTTGTTCGGTACAGCAGCCAGCCCGGTCGTCACATTAGAATATCTGGATCATTGGTCGGGCCGTTGCTGCCCAAGTTCCCAAAATATCTTGACACCTCGCGCACGTGACAAACATTGGATTTATACATCATGCCTGTTGAAAGCTTAGTTTTGTTATAAAAACGTAGCTTCTTTTGCAACCCTATAGACACCATGGATATATACGAAGATGATGAGCCTCCGCAACTCGTTGACGCCGCAACTGAGTTGGTTTCAAATAAAGAGGTGGATAACATTGGCGACAACGTCAAAGTACCTCTGACAATTGTCACTGGTAGGAATTTCAAAGCAGAAATTAGAAGCGGTACTGACTACTAATAGGATATTTGGGTGCTGGAAAGACGACATTGATGAACTACATCTTGACTGAGCAACATGGCAAAAAGATTGCTGTAATATTAAATGGTATGCTTACCACTAAATTCTACCCCGCATAATAAATACGGCATACTGATGTTATATTTAGAATTTGGAGATTGTAAGTCATAGAAAGTGCGGAATATAGGATGCCCAAACTGATGAATTTAGCCGTCGACATTGAAAAATCGATATCCGTGAGCAAAGACGGGGACCAAGTGGAGGAATGGCTGGAGGTTGGCAATGGCTGCATTTGCTGTTCCGTCAAGTCAGTAACCTCTCGAATTTTAACCCGAAATCGTACTAATGGTATACAGAGACATCGGAGTGACGGCTATCGAGACACTCATGAAGAAAAGTGGCGCATTTGACTACATTCTCTTGGAGACGACAGGTCTAGCAGACCCAGGAAACATTGCGCCGCTGTTTTGGATGGACGAAGAACTCGGCAGCAGCATCTATCTGGACGGAATTGTTACACTCGTTGATGCCAAGAACATTCTCAAAAGCCTCGACGAACCAGCTCCTGAGACGACAGATCACGATGATCACCATGGCCCCGTCCTTACTACCGCGCATCTTCAAATCTCGCACGCAGATGTGGTTGTTATCAACAAGGCCGATCTTGTGAGCGAAGAAGAGTTGCAAATAGTCAAAGACAGAGTGGGAGCCATCAACGGCCTCGCGAAGATACATGTTACGCAGCAAGGCAAGGTTCCGCAGCTTGAAGGTTTCCTTCTGGACCTGCATGCGTATGATAATGCTGAAGGGATGGACATGGCTGAGAAGGGCCACAGCCACTTGGATCCGGTAAGTCTGGGGTTTTGCCCATATATCATCACAGCCGCTAACTAAAACCAGAGAATCTCGACCGTGACGATCAAAGTGCCCCCTGTCAAGGAGGAGCAACTTCCCAGGGTGGACGCTTGGCTACGGTCCGTACTTTGGGACTCAAAATTGCCGGGTTCATCGGCGGAGTCTGCCACAGATTCCGCCGAGCAATCGTCGGCATTTGAGGTTTATAGACTGAAAGCCAGACTTCCTATGAGCGATGGTACCATCAAAATCGTCCAGGGTGTTCGAGATGTCTTTGAGATCAAAGATGCCTTGGATCAGAATCAGCAGACCAAATCTGAGCTTGAGGAAGGCAAGATTGTAGTTATTGGAAGAGATATGGCAAATCTAGACTTTGGCCGTAGTTATTTCAGCGTAATAGACGCATAGAATTTATGAAACTATTATACTCAGATGAGGAAATAAATAATTTATTTGTAGTTAAGGAATGTGAGGGGCCTTGTACACTTGTCCAAATATGCACACACTCGTCTCAGGATGTTAAAAATGTCCGCCAGCCAAGTGATATTGTCAGTTGCTAATCTAGAACGGTCTATTCATGAGCTGGATTCTTATACTTTGTCGTTGCATTTTCACGTGCCTCTTAATCACGTGATGTAAATTGGCCGGTTGTTGATATTGTCGCCTCACATTGGGTCATAGCCGAACCACGCGATACCCGATCCAGCTACAGGAAGGCGGTCAACCGTCCCTTTGAACCTGACGATAGCATCGCATAGCATGCATGTCCACGTTCACACTGTTTGAACCCGCATAGGAACACCTCCAACGCCTCAACCGTCCCAACAGCCGAAATCCTACACATCAATCGAAACCGCAAAGATCTTGCGAACCTCCTCCTTATCCCGGCAATATCCAAGTGCCAGCAACTATGAACAGACCAGGTTCGTGCCTCTCGATTCTCGATTGCAACGCCTCCCAAGCCTGCCCCGCGCTCTCACATCGATTTGCATCGCCGCAGTCACCAGGGTACTATCGCGTGCTCATGGATGCTATCTTTTGATCCTGTTCTGCTAGGACTGGTGGGCTCTCTCCAGCCTGCGCCGCGCTCTCGCGTCGACCGGGGAGGCGGCTATGAGGGCGCTGTCGCGTGCTGGGGATACCGCCTTCTGGAAGCTGTTATGCTAGGCATTGGCAACCGTGTTTATTGTTTTAGGCACTGGCAGACCCATCTGATGTGTCGGGCAATGGCAGCCTCTTGCAATGGGCTGGAAATATGATACTGTTACTCATGCTAACTATGTTAAATAGGAGCAGCGCCACAGTCGCTCCGCGGTCTACCGAACGGATTTTCGAGTCAACAACAATCAACAGGGCCATCGAGGAATGCTCCAGCGAGGATGGTCAATGGCAAGATGAGTGAGGATACAACATACCCGGCTTGGATGTGGATACATATTGATTGAGACCCTATAGCACCCAGTAACGGGGCCACCTGGGCATTTGGCGGTGTCCCTATGGGCACCGCTGGGCTTCCTGCCCAGCGACAGAGCACGGCACCGATGGCAAGTTTTGCCCAATCGATTGGGAGCTCTCAGCCAGCAGCCCCTTTAGATATGTCGTAAGTGCTGTCATGTTTCCCAGTCCCCAGTTTTCTTTTCCAATCGCCGTTGATTGCATCGCGTCTCTGGCTCTGGTTACAAACTGTTGCTGTTCGCATCTGTGTCTGAAAGGCTGCGGAGTCGGATATGACTGCAAAATCGACGTGCTGCTGGTTCCACGTAGAGTTTGAAGCTAACATGATATTGACAGTGAATTTCCATCGCTATCAAATAACCCTTCACACCAGACCTCCAGCTCCTCTCAATCGACATGGGCAATGCCGGGCGGGCGTCAGCTGGGACAGGCGGCGAGCCATCGCCCCCAACACGGTATTCTGCCCGCGCAACAACAAAGCCAAGCACAGCAGCAGACCCAGCAACAGCAAGATGACCTTTTCTCCTCATCATCCCAGCTCCCAAGTTCTCAAAGTGGTTTCCGATTCGGTGGACAAAATGCCGTAGGACAGTCATCTCAACCTCAAGAGACCGCCGCAGAGGAGTTCCCTCCGTTAAATAGGAATGCGAACGGAGATATTGGCCAAGATCGTAATCTGGGCTCATTACAGAGCCCTGGCTTTGGAGCTCCTTCGAGCACACTGGGATTCCCTGCTGGGAACAACGCCCAGGCTTCAAGGAGTAACGGCCTGCTTAATGCCGTCAATACGGGCAACAGAGCTGCGCCAACAAACCCACGCGAGAACTCGGCAGGAAATGTTCCAGGTATTTTGCCATAGTTCTAACCTGTATTAACCAAAACTTACAATTCATCAGGGCCTTCAACGTCAAATCAAAATCCTCCGTCAACCGCCGAGAAGGACTCAGCTGTATGTCACCTACTTACTTATGCAAGCTCTGCTCTAACGTTTACCAGGCATTCAGCAGACCACCACCATCAGAAGCTGCGGACAATTTAAGTCCGCACGGCCAACCAGCAGCTGCTGACGGCAAAAGTATACCGTTTAATCAACCTCTTCCACCTCAATCTCAGCCGAACGGATTTGAAGCCGATCCTTCAGATGAGGCTGGCCCCATTAGCCAAGATCCGCTTCCAGGAATGAGTGACAGAGACCGATATGGCCTTAAAGGGCTTATTGAGATGCTCAAGGGCCCATATCCGGATCAGGCTGCACTCATAACTGGTGTTGATATTGCTGCTCTTGGGTTTGACTTGAACACCACCGAGTAAGTCATCACCTTGACCTGAATTTAAAAGCCACTGGTTGCTAACGATAGCCTGCAGGCGCTTATCTGAGACCATCTGGTCACCATGGGATGACGTCCCAGCAAGGCCGGATATCCCACAGCACACCATCCCAGATTGCTATCAGGTCCACAACGTCCAGCCCATTGAGAACAAGCTGTCCAACTTCAGCGATGAGACGTTAATGTTCATGTTCTACAACAACCCCCAAGACATACAACAGATGATTGCAGCGCAGGAGCTGTAAGTGGCGCCATTCTCGTGTTTTGGTCTCCCATACTAACACCTTTATAGTACCAACCGCAACTGGCGTTATCACAAGAAGCTCTCAATGTGGCTGACAAAGGACGACATGATGCAGCCCCAACTCCTCGGAAACGGCACCGAGCGCGGCTACTACGTCTTCTTCGACCCCAAGCTGTGGTCCCGCGAGCGCGTAAGTTCACGGCCCGCCCCCCCCAGGACTCACCCACTAACTGCGTTCAGCGCGAGATGTTATTAAGCTACATCGATCTGGAGGTTGTACCCAACGGCCCCGCGGGCCCGATATCGTAGTCCTCCTCTCTCCACCGCGAGAATACGGACACTTAGATAGGCCCCAACATAGCTTATTCCCTGGCTATCGCCCCCTGGTGACCCTGCGCCCAAAAAACGTGTATTACCGTTCGAACTCCGTCCATAAAACTCTCCCCCCTCCGCTCCGGTCCACATACGCACACACATACATACAAAAACCCGCCTTGTACCATGTCACCTCATCCATCCCTCTCACAACCGGGTCACACAGTCCACGGCAACAAAATCCTATCCGGCGTTTTCGTTTTCTAGTCTCGTTTTTGGGGTTCTCTCCGACTTTATCCATTTTCTCAGGCGCACTGTTTCGCCACCCGGTGGAAGGTGGTGGTGGTGGGGTGGGGGG
>JPJW01001584.1:0-23753 GCA_000750755.1 Pseudogymnoascus sp. VKM F-4513 (FW-928)
CAGCCCATCCCATCACACTTATCGTACCCACTGCACCCCCCACCTCAAACCAGCTCGCTCGTCACATTCGAGAACTCGCCCTTCTCCAACTTCGTCTTCCAGAAAATCGGATTCGTATCATTGAACCCATGCTTAACCCATCCCTCCTCCTTAACATGATACAGATTGATATACCCACCGGAATACGCATCCCTATGCGTCGCAGCGAGGATACTGCGTCTCCCCAGCTCCAGCGCCTCCTCCTCGCTCAAATCATATCTATACTCGGCATCCAGCACACCATAAGCGAAGGTCTGTCCGGAGCCGACGCAGAACAGGTTACCCGCCAACCTCGTGCCGTCGGAGTCGATGTAGTACAGTGCCGGGCCCTCGGAGGGTGTCACGCCAGCGCACATGGTGCCCATGGAGAGCCCCATGCCTTTGTAGCTGTAGACTATGTTGGCGAGGATCTTGGAGGCGGCGGCGACGGTGATGCGGCGCTTTTGGCGGAGCTCGTGGAGCCGGCATTGCATGCCTAGGTAGGCGAGCCAGTATTGGCAGTCCTAGGGAGACATTAGTTCTGGATTCGGAGATTGGCGAGGGGATGGTAGACGGGGGAGGGGAACTTACAGCTGCGCCACCGGCCATGGTGCCTAACAAGCTGTTGTTGATCTCGATAACCTTCTTCACAGTCTGCGAGGCGATCCAGTTTCCGGCCGTAGCTCTCGAATCCGTCGCCACGATAATGCCGCCCTGGAACCTGAATGCCAGTGTCGTTGTGCCGTGGGCGATTTTGATGGGGCAGTTGGGGTTGGAGTAGTCGTCTGTTGCGGCGCGGAGCCATGATGACGGCTGTTGGGTTGTCATGTCAGCGAACTGGCCGGATGAATCGTCGGGGGAGTAGCTGGACTACACGGGATTTGTCCATGGGGAGTAGATAAGGGTGAACTCACTTGCGCAACGGGCGGCATGGCAAACTTCAGACTTAACGCCGGGACCTCCTGGACCAGCTCCATCTCCTCCTGCTGCTCCTTTGCGTAGCCTTCATTCTCGAACATCGGCCTGCTGTAGCGGGCGACGAGAGAGTCCATCTTGTCGTCGGTGCCTCCAATCTGTCGTGGGATGTGCTTTCGGGTATAGTTCTGAGATGGAGATGTGGTGGTGAGGTTGATGCGGAGCTTGCGTTGTTGGGCGTCGTTGGTAATGGGTTGCTGGAGCTTAGGCAGGCGAGAGCTCGCGTCACAACAGGCATGCTGTAACCGCGAACACACCTGCATGAATCACGTGATGTGATCTACGAATTGCAGGGATTGTTCTGAATTTAGAGAGGATGGAGGACTTTTATAACTGTTGATGGCTTCCTTCAATGGAACTTTGATCATTTTAATATACAATTTTTACCAGAAAAAAAGACTATCTCTACGGAATAGCAGTACAATAATTAAAACCATTCGTGATATGGTCGTAAGCAACGAGTCCGACTCCCCCAAGAAGGTTGCCTTCTCCATTCCAAACGCCCTTTCATCCCTCACCTCACTACCCTCCTCCGCCCATTAATTGATGAAACTCAAACCACTTCAGCTCTCTCTCTAGTCGCAGTACTGGTGTCAACATCGTCAACAAAAGTCGCCCGTGGCTTCGAGGCTCCGCTCTTCCCGTTTGCACGGAGGGAGCTTCCTCCGCCCACCAAGGTGGTTCCGTGGGGAAGGTAGGTGCCGCCTTTTTGGGCCTGGGTCGTCTCATAGTTGCCCTGGGTTCGGCTCTGGGTGTCATTGATCGATGGGATAGTTTGCAGGGTCTCCTCATCCTCATAGCTGGTGTCGGCACCGATTCCTCGTCCGCTGGTGGGCATCAGGTTCGAGTCAATCTGGTCCGAAACGGGAACATCGTCAGCCTCAAAGCGCCAGTCGCGGAGGTCTTCCTCGGCATCAGTGAGGATCTGGCGAGCTTGGTTGCCGTGCTCGAACTGGGCACGGGTGTCGCCTGGGATGACCGGGGTGTCGTCGAGGAGGTTCAGCATGCGGCGGCCGTGGCGGGCGAGAATGATCTGCTTCTCGGCGCGCTCAATGGTGGCGGCGAACTCTTGGGCGTAGGCCTCCTTGAGCTTTTGGCGAGTCTGGGTCTGTGTTAGTATGCATTAAAATGATTAACAAAATAGTGTACCATACGATGTTGGTGAGTTGGGCCTCAGCCACAAGGTTCTCCGCCTCTGCTCTAACAAGCTCCTGCTCCAAGACCACTAGGCGGGTGTTCTCAGGCTCCTTCATCTTAAGCTTGTGAATCTCATCCTGGATCTTCTGGCGGTTGTCTCTGCTTGGCTGGACGCTCTTCTCCGTGTTTCGGATTGTCTTCAGGATAGACCTGGCATCGTCCAAGTTGTGCGCATAGCTGTCTTCCTGCTCGCCCAGCTCGCTGAGCAGCACGCCAATCTTGTCGGAGAGCTCAGAGACGGCATCATCGCCAGTCTGCTCACCCCAGTCGGAGAGCTGCGTACCAACGTTGAGACGTTCCTTGCCAGCGGCTTCGTAGGCGCCGATGACGCTGTTCTCGGTCTTGATGAGCCGGTAGAGCTTCTTGGAGAGCTCAGGCTGGCCAGCTCCGCGCAGGCTGGAGAAAGTGAAGCCACGCGAGCCCCCGGCGGAACCGCCCTGGCTCTTGTTTCCGCCTGAGCGAATGGAAAGTGCTCTGTTCCTAGACTGGGCGTTAGCATTACGTCGGGAAAAGCGCTGTATTGTGAGATATCAAGGGCTCACAGCGGAAAGAACTTGGATTCCGATACGGAAGCGGTACTCCAAGACTTGCGGTGACCGAACATGGTGATTTAAGAAATTTGGTAAGTTAACTTACATTGTAAAGAAGGTTCTCGGTTCTCAGGTGTATTATATGTTTATCAACTGCGACTGTGGTCAGCACCTTCCTTCCCTGAATCAAACCCCGCATTGAATCACGAGGTGGGTAAATAGTAAGCGTACCTTTAGCAAATATCAAATATTAACAAGCCAGGCGTTCTCGTCGCAAGTTAATTGTACGAAAAGTTTGTTTTTTCAGAGTAGTATATCCAGAGTGAGTGCGAGGAGATAAAAATTACCAGTAGGTAACGTCCACACGACCCTTGCTTTATTGTAAGGGTAGCATGATCGTGGGGGAGCTCTAAGCACGATGATATCATGATGTTGTCAAAGTTGCACTTGTCATTGGTTGACTTCTGGGCTAGACCGTACGTCATTCTGCGTACTGGCAGGTTGTAACGGCGCAAACCCTGAATTATATGCTTATATACATTAGCATCATGGGTTTTGAGCCTCGAATATCTGCACAATAAAGATGCGCCGACATAAGTTGCACGGGCAAAGGTAAGTCGACGACGATGGCACAGAGGCCAGAATTCTCACGAGTAACTTCATCCCAATACCACCAAGATCCAGCAATCCCCGTGTTATAAGGCGCCCTAAAACCCATAAACACTACTTCAAAGAGTTGGAACTGGTTATGTCATGAATCATAGAGGTTGAGTATATACTTCTCCATTATCAACTTACCTATTTCATCCGATCTAAAGCTTTCGTCTACCCTCCATCAAGAACCGCACTATTTACATATTTGTCTCACTATCCTGGGACACCTGCACTTACCTAAGCCTCCTCCATCCGGCACAGAATCAAACACAATGTGTCTCCCAATCGGCCCTCGTTCGAGTTTCCACGATGATATGATCATGCAGCCTCGCCCATTCCTCGGAACGCGGCCAGCAGTGTATCCGCGGTCAACTTTGCCTCGGCGCTCAATGAACGCCGGCCTTGGATCCAGTGTCCTGGGAGGACCAAGGTTTGGTACACGAGGGTATAGAAGAGTCGGAGGTATGGGGGGCATGTACCCAATGGGCGGCATGGGTATGGGAGGTATGGGAATGGGAATGGGAGGTCTAGGTTTGGGTATGGGCTTGGGTGGAGGCCTGGGTGGCATGGGTTACGGTGGGGGTTATGGGGGAGATTGTGGAGGCATGGGGGGCATGGGAGGCATGGGAGGAGATATGGGAGGAGGTATGGGCGGCAATTGCTGATCGTTTTAGTATTTGAAAAATGTTGGTTGGTTCAGTGTGTTAATATCGGTTGTTTGCATATGTAATATATAGAGATAGAATATACAATCTCAACATAGACCTTGAAAGAGAATTCTTGACAGAAATGGCCAGTCAGTAAGAGAGCACGTTGCTGCCAGTATCACACTCCAACTATATTCGTTGATCGTTATCAGGCATTATATTCTACATATTTACTACAATTGGGTATCATCTGCTCTTCTCCATCCCTCGGCGCCCATAATGCCGCCGTCGCCAGCCTTAGGGTCAATAGCCCACTTCTTCAAACTCCGAATATCCAGTCCGCTCCTCCATCCCGCCTCCCACATCTCCATCCCAGTCCATGCAATCATAGCCGCATTATCTGTACACAAACTCATCGGCGGGAACACCACCTCCACACCTTCGAACCCTCGTTTATCCAGCAAAGACCGAAGCATATGCTTCAAGAACTGGTTCGACGCAACACCCCCAGACACGACGAGAGTGGATATATCTTTCATAGCTGGTGTGCTGAGAGCCAGGAGGACCCGCGATGCCAAGTGCTCAAACGCGACCCGCATGGTCTCCTGTGCCAGTACTCGACGCTCAAGATCTGACATTTCTGGGTTTCTCTCTATAATACGGCGAATGATAGCGCCAAGGCCGGAATAGGAGAACTCCATAGACGACGACTTGTCTTCTGACAACGGCGGCCTGATTGCCCAGCCAAACTGGGTCGTCTTCATCGTGTTGAGTCCGCGTTGTGTCTCTGGTGGAGTATAGTCATAGTCCTCCGCCCCATTTGGGAACGCAAAAACCTCTAACATCGGTCCGTACATAACGCTCTTCCCATTGTCCAGCAATGATGCGGGGAGAATGTCGCGCGCGCACTTGTCGAGCACGTTCCCAACCGGTATGTCCGTCTTCTCAGCTAGGATGGCGTGTGATACTATGTCGCTAGAGTGGACGAGCATCGTGTTTCCACCCGAAACGAGGAGAGATAAAAAAGGAAAATCGGGATGAGAGTCTCCAGATGTAGAGGATGCATTGAGTGACGATACGAGCCGTGGTGTCAGGGCGTGGGCTTGCATGTGGTTGACACCCAATACCGGAATCTGCCATGCCACAGCCAGACCCTTCGCTGTATCGAGCCCAGTCATCAGATTCGATTGCATCCCCGGTCCCCGTGTGACCGTGATAAAGTCAGGGCGCTTTCGCAGTGTCTGAGGCTCGTCGGTAGCGCCACGGATTTGGATTGCGTTTGTCCATGTTGCCGATTCGGCCGGCCTCTCGGGCAAGCTTTGCAGAGCTTTGTTCACGAGAATTGCGAGGGACTTTTGGTGGGATTCAAGCGCTATAAGTGGATGGACGCCTTGGAATGCGCGGTTGTCTGAGGTGACTTTGTCGTGGAAATGCAGTGTGCTCCTGGCATTTTGCTTCTCGAGGATCGCAACGGAGGTATCGTCGCAGGAAGTCTCAATGGCGAGGGTAAGGAGGGTACGGCGGTCATAATGGCGAGCGAGAGGGAGGCATCGTGCACGCCTGATGAGAGGAAATAACGACCTCATCAGGGTGAATATAGCGAATATGGTAGATGGAATTGCCCTTCTCCGGTTTCCACATCTCGAGTCCCTTCGGCCCCAAGGCGGTCCTGATATTTCTGCCGGATTTATTTCCGTTTGACTCACCGCTTTCATGATCCACAGCCTCCAGCGTTTCTTTCTGACAGCATTTTCTCACTACTTGAAAGTTGCAACTGTAAAAAGATGAAGCTAATGTATAATTCCATTATTTGTAACTACACTCGTATCTCCCATAATTTAATCTTTCCTTGCTCATTGGCAATAGCCAAAAGAGAGCTGGACTGATTGAAGGCAACGGCGCTCACCCTTCCCAGTGGCGTCTGCCCAGTCGGCCAATTCCTGTAAACTGTGCAGCTCGGAAGGTGGATCAACCGCAGAGCATCCTTCTTCCACTTGCTAGAAATGACTAATAATTGTCCATCCGGACTGATTTCCAAGCAACTCGTCGGCGTTGTCAATTGCTTGAATACCCTGGTAGGCTCTGGTCGATTCGGAATCTTCACCTCGCCCTTATCTGTCCATGCTCGTCGATCGTAGATGTTAACAATACCACTCGACGATCCAATAACGACCCAGCGATCACCACCAAGCTCTTTCTGGCCACTGCGTCCACCAAGAGTTAGCACCGAGGTGCCGACAGCACCTTCATCCTGCCAGAGTGCAACGAAAGATTTGCTTTCCATACTCCACTCCCCAACCTCACCACCCTTTCCAGCAACCGTGAGACCCTCTCCATCTCTCCACCAGGCAAAGTCGGCAACGCCATTTCTGCCCTCGATTCTTGCCGAGGCAATCCATTGGCTCGTGTGCGCATCCAGAATGTTGATAACTCCACCTCCTTTCTTGGAGGAGCCAACCAAGCCCATGTAGCGCCCACACGGTGACAGCTTAAAGCGTTCCATACTGCGTTGCTCCTCCTTTTTGCCATAAACACGCGTGACCTTCGTAATGTCGCCCGTTTCCAAATTCCAGTTATGGAAGTAGCGCCTACGACCAGAGAAGAAAATCTTATCGCCGGTTGGGCCGAGGAATGCGGTTGTGTGTAGCGGGGTAGATTTGATGTGAACGGATGTAAGGAGAGGGTTTGGTGTAGGGAGCGCATCTGGCGCAATATGGTGGAGATAAATGGTGGATGCTGGCCCAGAGGACAGGAGAACTGGGTGTATTGGGTGGAATTGGAGGGAGCTGATCGCGGATGGCTGGACCATGGGTATATCGCGAGTGCGTTGGATGTTTATGACTTCGGGGCGTAACTTGCCACGCTTAGAATCCGCAGAGGCAGTGATGAGAGAGTTTGAGCTTCGGAGGAGTTGTGCGAGTGGTTGGGCGGATATCGATTCTTCGTCCATATCCATATCATCGTCTGATAGAGACGAACTGGACGAGGCGGAGGACCGGCGGCGGCGTTTCGAGGGCGGCTCCGAAGTGGACGCCCAGTCCGGAACGGGATTCAAGCGCTCAAACTGTCGCCTTAATCGCTTCACGTACTCTGGTCCAGTCACCATATCTTCTGCTTCGCTAACTCGTAACTTGCGCAGTCTAGGGTTTCCTGCCAGAGAGATCGTCAGCCTCTCGTCGTCGCTGTCTTGCCAGGCGGGCTCGTCTCCGTCGGATTGTTCGTCGTCCGATCCAGGGCGTGCTATTAAATCCCCACCGTTGACTTCCGAAGGTCCTGCATCCATGAAGAAAAGCTGCAATATATGTTAGCGCGAGTTACAAAAATTAGATGCGCCGAATAGGAATACCTCAGCATCGTCGACGTCCTCCAGGTTCTCCCCCTCCTCTCCTTCCGCATCCAACTGAGATTCATTGTCCTCATTGTCCGCCTCAATATCAAGGTCGCCCATTGTTTCCTGCCCCAGCTGGGCCATAAATCCAGTGTCGTCACCGAGAACCAACCTCGCGAGTTCGTCCTCATCCTCGCCGCCGTCCATCATTTCCACGCTTTCATTGTCGCTATGTTCCCCATTTTGCTCGGAAAACTCTGATTGCGCCTGTTTCTCTACAGACTTTTTATTGCCGGACGATTTCTTTGATCGTTGTCGTGCCATTATTTCTGGTGTTACTTGGCGTCGCAACGGCAGCACTGCTTTCAACTTTTTTTATGATTTTCCTAAAGATAAAAGCCATGGAGATCGGCGCTAGAATCCAATTGGTCCGTGCACAACCATCAGCGAAATATTCAGAGCCACTTACCACTCACGGGTTCTAGTAGAACAATTTTGATAGATTCTTGTGCATTACATATTTGAAAGATAGGTGAATATGATGGGCTCGATTATATAAAGGCTCTCTATCTCTACTGCACTATCTTACACCATGTACTGGCCACCCAGCAGCCTAGTTATACATACTATCATACATTAGTTGGCCTTTTTCCAACTCCCTACAGTCGCCATCGCCTCCTTCCCACCATCTCGTACCCTCGAGTCCCCTAATACATCTGATAGACATCTCCATGGGTCTCTCCCACCACCCCATCTCAATACGCCCTCCTTCATTCTCTCTCCCCTTTCCCTATCAACACTTGCGCCGTCCTGTCCAGCTTGGAACACCACCTTCCAGATTCGATCTGCTAGGACTTGATCGAACAAGTAGCTGTAATACGTACTACCATATCCGCTTAGATGCCCAAAGAAACCCTGCCAGCTCGTCCCCTCAGGGTCTTGCGGTAACATCGCATGCTGGTTCTGGATTTGATGGAACACCTGCGTCGAATCAAAAGACTTATCAAGTGGTGCTTCCGAGTGGTATGCTTGATCCAGCATTGCAAGGATAATTTGGGATTCGGTCTCTATGCCGCTGAACTGCTTGTCGATCGCAAGTTTCTCCTCCACAAGCCGGTATGGGAGCGGTTGGTCGGTCTCGTAGTGCCTAGCGAACAGGGCGAGAACGGTGGGGTCAGCAGCGAAGTGCTCCATGAGTACAGATGGTAGCTCGGCGAAGTCGGTGGCACAACGTGTACCGGAGACTTCCTGCAGAGAAGTCCGGCCAAGGATAGAGTGGATAGCGTGGCCCATTTCATGGAAGAGAGTTTGCACCTCGCTGAAGCTGAGGAGAGTGGCTTTGGCTGAGGTGCGAAAGTCGCATATAAGCGCAATGGTTGGGAGTTGCTTCAGGGAGCCAGATGCACGCGACGTAGCCATTCCGTCGTTCGCAGCCTCCTCGGCCGAGGAGAAGATACGGTCGTGAGAAACTGCAGATTCTTCTACCTCCTCTTCTGCAATCTCACGTGAACAGCGGAGTGTGAAATGCGCCGGGTTGGGCGACTTTCCAGGCCGCGAGAAGAGATCACAATAGAGCACAGCGACGTGTCCGTCAGTCTCCGAGATCACATCGAGGCGTCGCACATCATTATTCCACGTTTCTCCATGAACGGTCTCTCGAGGTGCAAATCGGATGCCGTACAGTCTCGTAAACAAACGAGACAGGCCCTGCATAACCACCCCAAGGGAGAAGTACGCCGACAGGAAGTCAGGGCTCCGAGATTTAGAGCGCATAGACGACCGGAGTTGGGTCATATAGAAATCTTTGTCCCAAGGTTGTAGCCTAGCAGGTGTGCCATTTGTATGCCTGTCTTTAAGTTGCTGGAGTTGATCAACCTCCAGCTTCGCTTTTGGCTGGTTGCCTTCAGACAAGGCGCTTAAGAACTGGTTGACGGACTCCGGAGACTTCGCCATCTTATCCCCTAGGGCTAGGTGTCCATAGCTTTCGTATTGAGTGAGCTTTGCCAATTCCGCTCTCTTTCTCATCAAGTCATTGAGTCGCTGAATCTGTGCAGGGGAAGATGTTCTATTTGCAAGAAACAGATCTCTCCGTACGCCTTCATCTTGGACAGATCTTATGGCCGCA
This sequence comes from Pseudogymnoascus sp. VKM F-4513 (FW-928), assembly GCA_000750755.1. NCBI lineage: Eukaryota > Fungi > Ascomycota > Leotiomycetes > Thelebolales > Thelebolaceae > Pseudogymnoascus > Pseudogymnoascus sp. VKM F-4513 (FW-928). The sequence goes on from JPJW01001584.1 coordinate 9,475, forward strand.
ATGGAAATGTCACTGTGCGTCGGTATCACAGCTGAGCCCCACCTCGTGACGCTCTTTACAAGGAGGGGGTCCATTCCCTTGAGCTTGCCACTTGAGAACTGTAGTTCTCGCTGTGCTGGCTCCATGGATTCCACGAAATCGTGGCCAATCTCACTAATTTCTTGTGACAATCGTACAAACCTTTCCCGGATTGCTTTGGGTAGGGCAATGGCCGATTTTGTGAAATCCTTTTTGAGAGCTTGTGCAACGACCATCTCCTCCTCTGTCCATGTGGCCGTGATTTCTGGATCAGCCATAGCTACCCCCAGTTGATCATTGAGCCCAGTCGTTGTGTTCAAGACGTTCATAAACTCAAACATCAAGGAGTGAGCTCGCGAGGCAGCGTATTGTATCCTCTCGTCGGGGTGTGTAGCTCGGACAAAGTCTGAGAGATCGATAACCCGACATAGCATGTCACTCAGTCTATCCAGATCTCTGGCAATACTTTGGTATTCATGCTTCGACGATGCACTCAGCACCTTGTTCACAATCCGTTTCGCCTTTTGGAGATTTGTGTCGGCGAATCGTTCGAATCCTTTGGCGTTGACGAGATATCTGTTCTGGAAGAGGCCTATATTGTGCCCTTTCACGCCGGCTTTGGATGAGGAAGAGAACTCCTTCCAAAAGTCTTTCGAATCAAATATCTGCCTAAGAGTCCTCTCATCGTGAAGAGCTCCCGGCGCCGAATTGTCGACTGGTTTTGGCCGTGATTCGCGGTCGATATGTTGTGTCGCAGTGCTATATCGCAGGCGTGCCTGGGCTCTGTATTGGTTCGAAATGCATTTTGCACATACCCACGGGCGGTTACGTGCTATCTTCAACATAATCTTCTCCTCCTACTCGCATAAACACGAAATTGTACGAGGAATTTGATATAGAACCCGCCGCCGCCGTTTGGTTCCCGGTTCTGGAAATAAGGTTTATACGCGCCGCCGCTTTAAGAACTATCCGATAGCGCATACTTCCGCGATCTGCCGCTGCCGCGACCAAGCTTCTGAGCCGACATCAGACATTTCTTCAACTGGTCAATTGAGTGTTTACGCCAGGGCCAATTCTAGCGATGTCTTTCTCTCCGCTCCTGCGATCGGTAAGAATAATTGAACAATTCATATCGACAAGAGCTAACTGGTTCTAGAGGGCAATTGCACCCGCCGCCACGGCTTTAATGGGCACGGCTGCCATCCTCTATCCCACAACCACTCTTCATGCCGAGGAGGTTGGATCGGAGAATGTACGGTATTCGCTTGAAATAGACATATCACGATGCTAATAGTGCGCAGTCCAAGCGGAAATCGATATACGACGATGACGAGCCGGCATCAACAGGCGCCGAGTCGTCTTCGCTCGTGACAGCTACCCGCCAGGCGCAGACGTCACGCAAATCCCCCACCGACCGTCTTGCTGTCCAGATTGGCAAGACTCGTCTGTTCATCCACGCACATGTCGCCGCTGCCGAGGACAAGATCAACTCGACGATGGATTCCCTCCTAGCCCTCGAGAACAACTTCACAAGCACGGTCGCTTCTTTGGCGCCATCGCGTGAATCCGGCGAGAGGATCATGCCCGGGGCGGTATACGTGCTCGTTGCCGCCATGGCCGGTAGCATTGCCACCCGCAACCGTAACATACTTCTCAGAGGGTCCGCTCCTCTAGCAATCGGTGTTGCGGCTGGCTGGGTTGTCCTGCCGGTAACCATGCGCAACGTCAGCGACTTGCTGTGGAAGTACGAGCAGAAGTTCCCGGCTTTGGCAAATGGACATCTGAAGACGAAATCCGGCATTCAGCGTGCGGTTTATATGGCAAAGGTGCACACAGAGCAGGCGGTGAGAGTTGTTGACGAAAAGGTCGGCGAGGGAAGGGAAGCGGTCGAAGGATGGGTGAGCAAAGGGAAATAAATGAGCTATGACATGAGTCGGGCTTCTGTACAATACTTCCCTTTTTGTTAAAAGACATAAAAGAAAACGTTAGAAATCACGTCAGTACAAAATAATCTGATAGTGCTCGCAGTTGTTCGCAAGAAGAGCCACCCGGTGAATTTTGCTCTTGCAACAAAGCTATGTCAGCTCGACATCTTGTCAGCCACAGTTGACATCTCCCTGTGGAGGCAATGCCGACAAACAACAGCAGCCTCAAATATAATGGAATGTCTGGATTCCAATCCCCAACGCTGATCATTCGTCCATCACATGTTCTCCTGCCCAACCCCGATCCCAGTCTTGTCATGGGCAATCAGACTACGGTCTGCGTGGCCCATGTCTTCATCTGGCGTAACCCATTTGCCAACTCCTATAACCGATCTAATTCCTGGCAGGTTGACTGACTTTCTTCGCAGGTTTCTTTTCTCTGGGGGGGGTTTCAATTGCGCATCTAGGCCAATGTAGGGCGGCATGCGGAGATCATAGTTGGATGGGATCAAATGCCCATACGGGTTGACACCTATATGACCATTTTGTCCCCGGATTTTGACCCGTTCGCATATAGCCTGATACCGGCTTCTGCATTTAGACTGTGAATAGTTGCGGTAACTGATCTTCCTCTCACGAGACTTGCGTATCATGTGGGTTGCAACCAGTTGCCAAAAGCCAAACGGTTCCGGATCGTAAGGAGTTCTTGTTCCAGGATGCATGGTATGAGGGATTTGTTCGAGGAGGAGGCTATCTTCTGCGCCTGTCCATAAGATACCTGTGTGTGGGATGATGTATCTGGGATTGAGATATGGCCCCGCGTTGTAAAAACTGTGCCGGCAGTATGTATAAGCCCTGCTAGGCTTGTAGTGGTAGTAACGAATAGTCGTACATTGATCTGGTCGGTTATTTGGAAGCGGGGGCAGCCGTATCAAATGCTCTTCCTGCCAGGCCTGCATTGTATTTGTTGAGATATCGACGTAACTCATAAAATGCTTGTGTATGAATGTTGTAGTGTTTGAATCAAACGAGGTAAACGGACAGTTCCATTGGTTTGGGGCCCTAATAAATCTATCAATGGAAGGGGCGATGTTGACTCAAATGTTTTGTGCAAGTGATATATTGTATGGCCAAAAGAGATGCTTTGGTAGCTCAGTTGGAATTGGTAGTTTAATATTGTGCGTATATCAAGACTTATCTTCCGTTTTCCTCCTTTCCATTACTTTCAACACGTCAGCTGCGCTATTGGCATCGCCCTTTCTCTTCTTCGGTCCACGCTTCCTCTTAGCCTTTCCATCTCGTCCACCTTCATCCCCATCATCATCACCACCCCAATTAGAGAGCTTGATCTTCTCATCACCAAAGTCCTCTTCGTCAGCAAATCGACTGCTGCCAAATCCCATATCAATATCATCAGCATCGCGGTCCTGCGACTGAAGCATCTTCTGAAGCTTTGATTCGCGAGCAGCGTCTTCTTCAGACTTGGCTTCCTTAACTTGGCCCCCGATTTGCGACGCCTTCTTCAATGCAGCGAGAATCGTAGGATCACCAAGAGCAGGCTTGGCAGATGTTTTGGATGTTGTTGCCGTCTCGCCGAAATAATTCCTTGGTTTGACAGCAGCCTTGGGTCGCGGAGGTGGTGGCATGGAAAGTTTATCAAGAGAAGCCTTCTCCTCTTCAGGAGTCTGACTTGGACTCGGGACATCCTTGCTCGGTGCCTCTGCGATTTCGCCGTCTTCACCCTCGGAGTCTTCGTCGTCGTCTAAGCCAGCAAGAGGGTCATAGTCATCTCCAGCATCATCGAAAATATCAAAATCTTCATCCTCTTCAACCGTTGGAGTGGGTATATCAGGAACCTCCATTCCGAGAGGTGCAGCATCCTTGTCCGGCATTAACAAGGCATGCTTCTCTTCTTTTGGTTGTTCCACCTGGATCCGCCTGACCTTCCGTTTTTCGTTTCCATGCTCATCCACCGTGATGAGCACCTCTCTCCCCCTCTCATCCTTCTCAATCCTCGGCTCAGCCCTTGAAGTGCCCACCTTCTTAAACTTGAGGCCAAGTGAAGGTCCGGCCTTCGCTTTCGACTCTGCTCTTGCAGCCTTCAGTTCGGCCAGTATTTGATCTCTATTCCTCTTCTTTCCCGGAACCAAGGATGCTTTCGCCATCTCACCGTGTTTTTCCACCCTCTCTCGGGCCACAGGGATAATCTCTTTCTCTTCCAGCCTCTCAAACTCGTCGTCGACATCAACCTCCTCTTCTCCTTCTGCCTCCCCACTTTCGTTCGATTTCCCCTGTAGTACATCTTCACCCCTTCTAACTCGCTCCAATAGTTTATAATCGAGTCCCTTCATTAGATGAACACTGTTTACATCGCCACCAATAATCTCGTCTCGCAGCTTCTCAAATGTGGGTTGGTCGATTTGTTGTAGTTTCATCATCTCTTCCAGCGCTTTGACTCTTGAAGCCTTATCATCCTCCTCTTCAGACTCTCGCATTTGTGTCCGGTCAACATATCCACTTGCAAGCTTTGCACCTCTCGGTGCGGCGACCGATCGGAACTTCTTTGTCGGCTGCTGCCCAGAGGCTTCTCGCTGACGTTCGGCAAGTTGTCGCGCAAAATCGTTACCTCCAGAGGTGGCCACGGATCGGCTAAGAGGGACTGTTAGTTCTCGTAGCAGTATATATTCGAGAGGGGAGCCATACGGTGTCATGGGTATGCTGGAACGCATTCGCGAACCAAGTGCTGTCGCGCCACCATCGCGGCGTGGTGTGGCGCCAAGTGTCGCCTTATTGTCACCATTAAGATTCTGCCGCGCAGGGGTATCAAGTACCAGCTTCCTAAACTGCTGGTTGTTCATGGCGACGTTTGTTGGAAGATAATGTAAAGTTTGGATGGTGGTAATCGGGTTGCAGCATCAATTCACATCAGCGGCGCCACAAGGCTACGGTTTACGACGAGGCTGTGAACTTAAATTTTGAGTTGATCACTTATCAGTTCGTCCCTATCTATCCAACACTCAAATGGTAGAATTACTCTTCCATTTTTGATTCTGGGTAGCTGAGCCTTTAAGTTTTTGTAGCGCTAACTGATATAGTTGTTATGTTGTCTATGGTTGCTGAAAATACTCAACGTAATGAGTTCTATGAACTTCACTTCTGGGCCCCAGCATTTATCGCATCTGCCTTTTCCAGACAATCCTCAATGACCTTCCAAAAGTTCGGTACATTGAGGCCCCTAGGTATCTTCACGCCCTCCTGGCCCGGAGGCAAAAGAGTGGCAATCGTCCTGCCCGTTTCTGTTTTTCCATTAAGAGCCTCAGCGTGAGTACCCTCGGTGATGATGGTAACATTAAATCTCTCACGTCTATCCTGCTGTCCCTCCTCATGGTCATATAGCGGTATAGCATATCCAGTGCCTTCAAACATCGCTGCGACTGCAATTGGATCATGGAGAGGTGGCCCTTCTGACAACCCAAAAACCTTGTCGTATGTTTCCGCAAAGAAGCATAACAACTCAACCAGCATGGTTCGGAGAACAGACGGTTTTGTATCCTTTGATGAGGAGTCTAGCTTCCCATAATGCAAGAGTTTAATAACGTCTTTGTTGGCAAGGACCTGGTGTGAGACATCCAGAGGGATAAGAGTCGTCTTAGCTGCCAACTCAGGAAGGTGGAAGATAGTTGCCGCTGCCTCGGGGTCGACAACAACATTGAATTCTACCAGAGTAAGTAAATAAATATGAATCAAGCTTTCGAGCAACTCACCTGCATACGGTGTCCAATTTCCGTATCGTTCTGTGCTGCCCACCTTGCCCATCGGCGCAGCAGTGAACCCACTGCCGATAGCGCCTCCCATGATAGAAAGACCCTTAATGTGACCAACTACAGCTGGGTACTTTGTAATCAGCTGGGCAATATTTGTTAATGTACCCGTTGCTACAAGCCAGCAAGTGTTTGGAGGTGTTGCAAGAATGGCTTTGGACATGGCGTCAACCGCCTCAACCGACAAGTTGGCAGGTCGGGCTGGAGTTGGAAGGAGGTCAGTACCAGCCAACCCGGATTCACCTCGAAAATAGTAAGTAGTTATACCAGCGAGCCATTTCCATGATTGCTGTTACATACCATGGATAGAGTCGGCATGGACAGCGGGCCGAACCAGCGGCTTGCTTGCCCCCCTATAGACCGGGATATCAGGTTTTCCAATGGCCGTCAAAACACTCCCTGCATTTTCCGTAGTTCTGTCTATTCCAGCATTGCCATGGACGGTACTTATTCCCAAAAGCTCCGCTGCTGGATGATAAGCTGCTAATAAAATAGCGAAGGCATCCTATTAATGCCAGTCAGTAATTAGTCACGGGTGGAGATATTTATATCGATGTTTCCTGGAGTCAAGCTTTCTATGCCACTTGGCCACCACTTGGCGGCAGTAAGAATTGAGCCATAATCACAGTATTCGGCGCGGGGAGGTGCTCTCATCTGGTAAACAGGTGCCTCTAAGCATTAAGGAGAGAAGGAGACAAACATCATGACCTTTATAATGTTAGCAACAACTCCCGCAGCTTGATAGAATGGGCGTACCAGGATCACAGTCAAGCCATATAGGTATTTTTGTCATTCTGAATAGTGGAAAACCAAAACCCTCAAGATTAACTCCGTGTCAGAAAGGAACTGACGGCCTGTTGATTTGGATGATACTGAGTCCTTTATATCTGGGCCTCTGAGGGCGGGGTACAAGTGGACCAAACCCCGCGATGTGTTTACGTAGGCAAAACTGGTGGTTCCACTTTTTTGAGCTTATATGCGCATTTTAGCTACTGTAATTCATGGCTTGACATTTGATAGCCGTTCTACTGTTAATTATAGATATATGCGATATTTTGGGGGATTAATGGTATTTTATTTGATTGTGTTGTGGTGTAAAATAAATATTTAGTGGTGTAACTTTTCGAATTGACAACAGCAATTATATTAGCACTCGGAATAAATGGAAAAAATGTATAAATATAATATGAACCTTATACTCCATATATCTATCTAGTACCCACTGCATAAGTTACTACAGTCGCTTCAAACTATGATATGAATACATATACACACCGAGTATTATAGTAACACATTTCCCCCTACCAATCCCTCACTTCATGCTTGTCATCATGTTCAGCGCCTCCAGCTGCCTCCCTGGCATTCTTGATTTCCCATTCAAACTCCTTCAGCGCTCTGAGCTCGCTCCCAACAAATAGTCCTCCAATTAAACCGTCAATTACCCCAGCGCTCAAACCCAAGGTGGATAAAAGCATGAGCAAGAATGACACAAAGTTTCTTGGAGACCACCATACAGCAATAAGACAGCCGATGGAAATGACAAGTGATCCAATAAAGTGGTACAGTCTCCACCGCCGCTGTTTCCCTTCTCGGATCGTATACGAGTAGATCATTTCCAATATCTCATCATAAGTCGCGGGCGGGAGATACGAAAGACTCAAAGCTTGGTGTTTCTCGGATCCACTTTCTGTATGACCGTGGGTGACTGGTGGATTTTGTAGTGCCCCATTGCTCTCCTGACCTGCGATATCACTCCAGCGGAGCGTGGCTCCTACCGAAAAATGATCACTGAGCGAGCATTGGAAAGTAGGATGCGGCTCAGTCATGCCAACATAAGCGGATTCTACTACCCACGCCCCAGCCTCACCATGACGTTTGCCGTCACCTGCAAATATATAATCAAGTCGCTTGGCTTTCGGATCGCTGGTACTGAGCGGCACTTCGATGGCGGGTTTCCCCGGGCCCAACTTTTGCTGCTCCTCCTTGTCCCACCTCCAAGTGTTCAGCACACTGTCACAGGTAATGCCATTTTCGGTCAGATTCAACGCAGCAGTCGGAACTCCTCGCATCCTGGCTTTCTCGCTTTTGTCGATCGCTGCTCCTAGACTGGAGTCTGGGTGCAATGCACGCCACACGTCTTGTACCGGTGCATGTGACGTGACAAGGCGATGTGCCAGTGAAAGCGGGATCATGTTAAAATCTCCCAGTGCAATGGCGAGATGCCCTCGGTCTGCTGCGCCTCGGATGAGTTTTGCAATCTCCCATGCCTGGGCTGTCCTGTGGGAAATATAGGAGTCATGTGGCTCAACTTCGTAAGGAGCATGAAGCTGGCAGCGTGTTAGTTGGATGAAGAACAGAAAGGCATTAGACTTACATGAGTTGTAAACACCTCGACGATATCCTTGGGGCCTGAACCGATGCGAATTCTTGCGCACGCAACACCCTTTCCAACGTACCAGTCCCCTCTGAAAAATGCAGTTGGCCGCCCATTGAGTCGGTACGGCACCATTGAACTTTCCTCTATGGGCCATTTCGATAAGATTGCAAGACCTGCCCCAAAAATTCCACCGTAGTACAATTTACCATATGGCAATATATGGCGAGTTTCCTTGCGAATTGCTACATAGTCCTCGTGGGTCCACAGTTCCTGGAGCCCAACAATCTGAGGTGTGGGCTTGGCGGAGACAATACGCTTGCCAATCTCCAAGAGCCGTTCATGTTGAAGCTTTGAAATATACTTGAGGCCCCAGCAGTTGAGAGTTAAGATGTTGATCTCCTCTGGCGTTGAAGCCATGGCGACGGCCATGTTTGGAGGTGGCGTTGATATGGATTGGCAGCACGAGACCTCCAAAAAGCTACTATTGCGTCCTCTTCAACTTGGCGAGAAGGTTTATTGCTGGCAATGGTTTAAAGAAACAACAGCAACCAAAGAAAGTAACGTGGCTGTGAAACTTGAATCCACGAGAGATGGCATGGGGTTTAAGATCTGGAGTACGTAGCGACAACATGGGTTGGACGCGCCAGAGAGGTCATAGCTCCCCGCCCAGCCGGCGCCGCCCCGCCTGGTTGGAGATCGCATTATTGACCCACCTTCAACCATTTCCTTTTTTGGTTACATATTGTGATAGAAGCTGACAATCCCTATCGCACAAATTCACGTTTGATACACTTTTCTAAATAGAACTGCAATTAAGATAAGAATAATCATCGATAGCAAATTCATCTATCTAATCCAACTTCCTAGCCTGCGTTGCCGCATAAAAGCGCTCCATTTGAGCCCTCGTTTCTCATATGTATATAGACTGTACCCTGATATACTCCGTTCCAACCCACAAGCTATCTATACAGTCTCCCACCCTCCATTGTTGATATCTTGCTCCAGTTTCCGGCTAATTACACTCGGAATTCCGTGCTGCAGCCACGTGTTCCTCAACAATGCATCATAACGCCTCTGGTGAAGGTGGAGTTGCCTTCCATGTCGCAGACTTGGGTCAACCTCGCCGAATTTGTCAATATACGGCGCCACCATCCAGCTGCCCGTGGTATGATGCAGATAGAAAACTGTACACTTCCGAATACTGATGAAGAGGCCAATGTGAATTTGGCACCTGTGATATGTTAGTCAAGCTTCACTGGTAATGCGGGCACTACTTACTTCCTCATGTGCTGTTGTGCACCACCAATCTTCGCAGCAGGTCTGCCTCTTTGCTTTGGCTCTTCTTTCAGGCAACACATAGCCTGGGCACAAAAGATCTCACCACAGAACAAGCACAGCATGGGATCGGTGAGGTCTTTGCCGGTTGTTGGGCAACGTCCTTTCATCGTCTCTTCCATCAGGGTATCGTAGTTTTTGGGCAACCCGATAAGCTCAAAAATGGAAGGGTGAGAAACAGAGATGTCTTTGGCCTTTTGATCGGATTCTCCTTCCTCTGGAACATGCTTTGTTTGCCAAGCAAAGTGGGCATGAATCCATCCCCAAATAATGTGCTGCGTGGTGGAGATATCATCATATTGCAAATGTTCGTCATTGTCAATGATGTCGTCTATCTTCGTCGCAGACTTTTGGCCAATAAGGTCACAGACTTCGTCAAATGAAGGCAGTTTAAGGGCCTCAGAAAGACGTCCCAGCTCGCCATCGGAGTTGTGCGGGAAGAAGCCACTAAAATCTGTACCATACCGAACGTATAGTAACAGAGACGCTTTGCGGAGGAACACAAGAGCGTACTTCTTAACGAATTCCTTGCAGTCATCAATGCCACTGAAGCATTCCTGATCAAATCCTTCCAAATTATTATCGGGGCCCTCTTCGAAGCGATGCTCGCTGTCCAAACCTAACATCACCCTGTGCCTCATATCTAGCTTTGTGATATATGAGCAAGCACGTTGGAATGAGCTTTCCTCTGTAAGCCCTGTAGCGCCATCGTCCATGAGGAGCCCAGCCCAAGACAGCCACTTCGCGGCGGGAGTGTTACGCGCCATGGCCAGAATAACCTTGACAATCTCAGCAATGTAGCAAAGACGTAAAATATGCATAATGTCAAGGTCGAGAACTGGAGCCAAGCAAAGCGTTGTCTCCGTGAGAAAGTTGAAGATGTCACAGTTGAATAACGGGAAGTGGTCTCGCTCCTCAGAATGCGATTTCAAAGCCTGAGGGTATCCGCAGAAAAGCTGTTCTATCTGGCGATCATAAGTATTCGTGAATGCAGCCGCGGTCGGATTGTTGCCTTGGTCCTTCAGCCCTCGAATGGCGATGTAAGAAGCCGCCGTCTCCGAAAGAATCCGTAAATGAGTTAAACTCTGTTGCGGCACTTTCTCTATGAAAGTTGAACCAGACTCGGAGTCAACGCCGCGTTGTAGGATTTCTACGGCGGAAATGGAGAACCCGAGAGCTTGGGCAATAGTATCGCCTGCGTAAAAGGCGCCTGCGCCTTCTGGACGCGGCTCGGGAATCTCGCGACTAATCAACGAGTTTCTTACTATGGTGTCTGCAAGGCGACGGAAAATGCTGACGAGTTCCATCAACCCAGGATCAACGCTTGTCGTTTGTGGCGGAGTAACATTTGGTAGCTCGACAGGGGGATCGGGAGGGAACGCGCCCGGCAGCCTTCGCATAGGCGCTCTGTTTGCCTGCAAGATATGAAAGGCATTATCTGGCAGAGCTGTCGGAGACGAAGGTACAGCATCCCATGCTTCGTCTAGATGAGGCACTTTGCTCGACAACGACTGAACAACATTCTCTTGGATGTAGTTAAGAAACATGTCTTTGTAGCGAGACCCGGGGAAATCCCCATCACCGAGTGGTGCGGCGCTCTTTTCCTGTCTCTTAACAGCAGAGGGCAAAACGGAATCAAGCCATTCCTCGTATGGCACGGAGGGATTCAAAATTCCCGGATAGGACTCCTCTTTGCCACGCCAAATGATTGGAAGGAAGGCATTGCCTTGGGCTTTGCATAATGGGCAGACAAACTCGTTTAGATCGAGTCTCTCTGGATGATGCCTGGCAATCTGATGACTCTGTCGTCGGGATGATGCCTCGTAATACAATTCAAAGCATTTATAATGCATAATGTGACCACAGCCGACAGAAACAGGGCCAAGCTTCATTGATTTCGAAGGGAAGCCTTTGCCAATTGTCTGCCTCTCACTAATAATCTCCTGGCCGTCGGTACCAATTTTGCGGACGGTATGCCTGTTCTGACCGGAGACACCAAATGGCCGAATCGATTCCGCAGATCGGTCAAGGTTATCAGGCACGCTCGCAGCTTCTCTAACAAAATCTTGGTCTGAGAAATCGGTCTGGCGCAGAATACCACTCTCTTGCATCATAGCAAACGTGCCATATGGCCTACTGTCATTCGTCTCTTCTTGACAAAGTATACAGTTGCCAGACGGATACTGCCAATTGTTCTTATGCTCTTCGGCTTGAATATCCATATCCTCATCGCTCAAGTCTTCCTGGGCCCAATCGGCATCGCCTTGGTTACTGAGGAAGTTCTTTTGTTGCTGTTGGAATTGGGCCATGACCTTTGCTTGCCTCTCAAGCGCTGCCTTCTTCTTTTTGTCTCGCTCCTCATCAGGATTCGTGATTGCCGGAGACGCTGTGGATACTCTATCAACCGAAGCCCCAAGCTTTGCAAATGCACTCTCAAAGCCGCGAGGCCTCTTTTGCCTCATTCTCTTCAAGACCAAGCTTATTTTAGGATGGCAGGATTTGAACGCCTCCCTTGTTGACATAATTTCCAAAATGGCAACTATAGTCTTCGCCTGGGGTGCATCGTTCATGAAATTGCTCCTCGCATTCCTTGTTAGCGCGATATACACAAAGGATTGGAGAGCCTCTTCCGACATGTCGTCTTCTTCAGTGCGATCTTCAGCAATGGAGATAAGGACCAAGTGCAAAACCACATGCAGGAAAGCCTCTACCCTTGTGGCAGGTACACTTGGAGTGAGCTCCTGTGACTTCAGGGAGTACAGCAGCGAGTAATAAATAATCTGAGCGAATATTCCAGTCTTGGTGAAAGCAGCTAATTCCATGAAGATACCCGAGTCAATAGGACGAAGTTTCGACTCGAACACGACATCGGCCGCCGGCCGTCCAGTTTTCTTGGATATCCAGTTGCGATATGCATTTTCCGACTCCTCTCTTTGGTTTTTGTTGTAGTGCGCAATGTAAGGATCAATTTCATCCAGGAATTGTTCTTTTAGCTCGAAAGTTCCAACATCAGAGAGTCCCTCGGGTGCTTTGAATATCGTCATTTCGTCCAGGATATCCTGGCATTCTTCTTGCTCTTGGAACTTATCTGGCAATTTGCTACATATCTCTGAGAATGATAATGGCTTGAAGCAAAGGACATGCACAATATCGCGCCTCAGGGCAACGGTGTGCGGGTTCGGCTCGGACTCGATAGGAACCAAAGACGTCCTATCGGACAGCAGTACAATGAGAAGGTGTATCATATCTTCTGCAACGTCGAGCTGTTGTTGGTGATCCAGGACATCGGCGTTCTGCTCATAGAGGCCTTTCATCCACATTTCCAACCCATATCTGTCAATCATTGATGCTAGGACGCGACTCGGCGAGCAAATTACCATTGAGGTCTGTAGCAAGAATAAGTCTCGGTGGTGTGTTACGTCGCGCTGCGTAACTCCGCGGTATGTGCCCGCTTGATGGCGAAGACTCATGCCATTTCGAACCCACATACTCGCCTTCATCTGCGCCAACCATGCACAAACTCGAAGCGGATAGTCGAATGCTGCCATGAGTAGATCTTCCGAGTTATATTCGTTGGATGGCAGAAGTCGTTGGCCCATAAGCTTTGGCTTTTGCATTAGACCATCTTGCGTAAAAGTAAGTAGGTTAGAAAGCTCATCCCGAGACATGCTCTTGCCGCACTCAATGAGCCACGATAGCGTATAATGCAGCGCGTGGTGAAAACTGATCGGCTGATCTTCAACAACGAACTTGACAACTCTGTGTTCCGCAGGCTCCGAAGTGTCAAACTCGTAATCTGTAACTGTTTTGAACTTCACTTCTTCTTTGATCTCAGAGTTGTCGAAACGTCTACGCTCCAAGCCAAGCGAGTTTATGATCACTGTATTTGCAGAGAATCGAATGGCTCTAGAAATAGCAGACATATCTTCGCCACGCTTCCACTTGAAAGACTCCGAGAATTGACGGCACAGACGGTTGATTTCCCGAGTGACTAGGGAAGCAGCTATCCAAGCATCAGTCTCGTACTCGAGATGCTCACCTACGGCCCTGACATTGGGACATATCCCTTGATGAAGCTTGACGAGATCGAGGAACTGCATCATATATCTTTCATCTGTCCGGAGTCTTTCATGAACGTGTGGTGCATTGAAGAGATAGCGAAGGTCCATGAAGAAGTGATACATCCGACGGTTGGTTACAGATCCAGTTTCAAACTTCAGGACAGCATTTGGGAGGATTTCAGTTGGCGGCGCAACTTGCCTGGCGGTTAGGAACGTAAATAATATAGACATCAGATGCGTTAAAAAGTTCCCTCTCTCGACAATTTCCGACGTGATGGATGGCGTTGTGAGCATCTGCAAAGAGATGTTGATTATCGAATAATCGGGTTCACGATCAGCAATTAAATATAACTGCGCCAAGAGAGTGTATAATCCCGCGAATCGAAGTCCCAGCACGCGCTTAAACTCGGGAATAGTGACCACGGTAGAAATGTAAAGATCGCGGAGATCAACCCGGACCTTTTTCCACATCCTTAAGTCGAAGAGAATCATCCAGTCAAGCCTTACACGCTGCCAAAGATCTTCATGCAGCGGTATAGACTCCCTATCCTTGAATGCATCTGGTGTCTCAAGCCAGTATCTCGGAGGCTTCCCAACTTTCTCAGGTCTAGCAAATCTCGAGTTCGGGGTTTTGGGGATTTCCATATTGGCCTTCGCATAGAGAGAAGATGTTATTAACGGTTCTGCCATATCCGAATCCGACGGAGTAGTTTCACGATCCATTATAGCTCTCTGGGCGTCT